>JAODAL010004612.1:0-154062 GCA_025379985.1 Phyllomedusa bahiana
ATTTTTTTAAATGAATTTTGATTTTTTATCTTTAGCAAAATGCATTTTAAGCCTATTGCCCTACACTATTTATAAAATCAATATTAAATTGAAATATATCGTTATGTATGGACAGGACCAAAATTTAATCCTTTGTCAAGAACGTTCCTTTGTGTCCTCCATTAGTTGATGTGAGGAGATGTTTACCGCAATGGATTCAGCTATTTTTTCTTCTGTACATTGCGTGCAGGATGCCGAGTTTGTCCCTCTGTTTGTATAGTATCGCTGGTGGTAGCTTCTTCTTGAGAACTTGCACTGTCCAAAAAATCTTTGGTGTTCTTTGATCTCTTTTGTTGTTGTGACGGTGCATTGCGGTTTCTTCCAGAGGACTCACTAGATGTTTCTGAACTTGCTTCCGACTTCTGGGTTGCAATGCGGGCTCGTCGGTTATAGTTGCGGTTTTCAGCCCAGGTATAAACGTTATTATAAAGATAATCTTTAGTGTCCTGCTCAAACTTTTTCAGTTTGGATTCCAATACCTGGAGGCGTAGATTTTCAATTTTAGTATTTAATTCCTGTAGTAAATTTTTATACTGGTCATGATCTACCGTCTGCTTGTATTCTTCCTCACATATTTTAATTTCAGTTTGTATGTTGTTCATTGTGAGCTGAAGGTGTTGCACAGTTAATAACATTAAGTCCAACGAGTAGCGAGTTAGGGTTAATACTCACCTGTATTCATGATTATCCACATAAATCAGAACTGCACACCACACTGCGCATGCCTGATGAAGGAAACTGTGTGTTCCGAAACGTCGCTCGCTGGGTAGCATGGAGTGTGGACGTGCTTCTGTCAGCTCTGGCTGGACTTGCTATGATTTATCATTAAGCTGAAACAGCTAAGTATTGCCCATTAATCTTATTGATTATACGATTAAGAGACTTATCCGGACTGTAATGTCTAAAAGTTATACAGTATACGTCAATATGCACTAGTAAACTTTATTTTGCACATTGAAATATATGCCTCAAGTATGGTTTGTTTATGAGCTGAAAGGGCAAGACAAGGAGGTTCCTTGATTGAGGCTACACCTGGGCAATACTTAAAAAGATTTGTTACAAGTTTGAATGTGGCATATTACTGTGATTTTTTTGAAGCTCTACCTTCCAATCTGGTCTTCTGTTTCTTCCTCCTATTGCCTTTGTCCTTAGTTCTCCTGGAAGGTATTTAAGGGCTCTTCTGTCTCCTCTCCTTGCTGGTTATACTGGTCTGTTTTTGCCTATTACTCACCCTCTCTATTCTGTGCTTCCCTGGTTACCTTACTCTGCTGGGATCATGTTTATTCTTCTGCCTTCTGACTTTCTACCGCGTTACTGATAGTTACCGACTTGGCTTGCTTGACCTTCCCATATTGTGTTTGTATTGTTTGTCTGCGTCTTGTGTTCTCACACTATTCAGTGTAGTGCTCAGTCTTCTGGTTGGGGCCGACCTGTTAAGGAGTCGGGCATCCCAAAAGGCAGGGACAGGGGTTGGGACCAGTGTCAGGGCCTCACACTGTCTGTGTCTGTTTGTGCGCCCCTGACGGGTCCCTTACAGCGGAAGTGTATTAATTCACCTGACCATTTCTGTTTCATTTGCGGTAAATATACAGTGTTGAATCAACAGCTGAATATTACAGACTTCGTGACTAAAACTTGGAGATCAAGATAAAGTTTGGGCACCTCATAAAGTGTGCAAACAGTGTGTTAAGGACCTCCAAAATTGGTTCAAGGGTAAGAAAAAAGCTTTCCGTTATGGGATTCCTGTGATATGGTAAGAACAAAAGAACCATAGGGATGACTGTTACTTTTGCTCATGCAATGTGAAAGTGTATAATTCCAAATCGAAGCATTCCACTTCATACCCCAATCTTCACTCAGCAATTCGTACCATCCTCCATGTCACAGATATACCAATACCCAAGGCCCCTGCTATAGAAGAGATACCTAGATACCTGATAGAGATGACGAATCAAGTTCTGACTTTGAAAATGATGCAAGACCAAAGTTTTTTTCCCAGAAGGAGATGAACAATTTAGTAAGCGATTCGAATCTTCCCAAAGATGCCGCTGAGTTACTCGCATCCAGGCTCTAAAGCAGGAATTTACTGTTACCAGGAGTGTCTTTTTCATGGTTCAGACATCATGAAAAGGAGTTTGTTCCTTACTTTGACCAGGAAGACAAGTTGGTTTATTGCATCGATGTCGAAGGTTTGATGGGTCAAATCAAAATCCAATATGCCGTCTTTTTATAGATTCTTCAAAAAGAAGTCTCAAAGCAGTTTTACTCCACAACGGCGATTTTACGCTTCCATCCCTGTAAGTCATTCTGTACACTTGAAGGAAACCTATGAGAACTTGGAATTGGTTCTTCATAAACTTAAATATGAAGACCACAGCTGGCAAGTGTGTGAGAATTTGAAGGTCTTGTGCATGCTGGTAGGGCAACAAGATGGGTATACTAAATACACTTGTTTTCTGTGTCTATGGGACAGTTGAGACCGACAAAATCACTGGACCAAGGAGAGTTGGCAGCCGAGGGTGCTTACTGTCGGTGAAAAAAATGTCCTTCGAGAAACTTGGTGCCTCCCTATAAAGTTCTTCTACCACCTCGCCACATAAAATTGGGATTGATGAAGAAATTCATAAAATTACTTCCAAGAGATGAAAAATGCTTCAAATACTTGTTTATCATGTTTCCAAGCCTCTCGGAGGCAAAAGTGAAGGAAGGTGTGTTCATCAGACCAGATATTAGAAGGCTTATAGCTGATAAGGAGTTTGTCAATAACATTAAGGATCCTCAAAAATAAGGGTGGATTGCATTTAAAGAGTTTGTAGAGAAATTTTTAGGCAATAAAAAAGATCCTGACTACAAAAAGATCTTCGGATGAATGCTGAAAGCGTTTCAAGCTGTAGGTTGCCTGATGAGTTTGAAAGGGAATTTCCTCCATTCCCACCTTCACTACTTTCCTGAAATTTTGGGAGCTATGTGTGAGGAGCAAGGTGAACGATTTCACCAGGACATTAAAGACATGGAAAGAAGATACCAGGGAAAATGGAGCATCACAATGATGGCAGATTACTGGTGGATGCTTCAGAGAAACATTTCAGATGCTACTCACAAGTTTAAATGTACCAAGAGGAACCTCACAGGGAAAAAGAATTGATTTTAGTGAGTGTTAGTGAGCTCATTTCAGTTCAAACATGATTTTCCTGAAAAAGTTGTAATAAAAAAAAATAATTTTATAAGTCTATTTTCATTTATTTTGTGGTATTGCGTTATTTAACATAGTCACCTAAATTGTCAGGAAACGTGAGATCCTATGACAAAATGGAGGTGTCATTTTCGGACTCAGCACACCAAAAAACATAAAGATTATGTGGAATAACCAAAACAGCTCTTGAATTTTGTTTTTTTCAGACCTGTGTTATTGATGTCTGTTTTTACATACACAAATACCCCATTTAACACTCTGACTATCATCTTTTCACCTTTGTTCCATTCCATTTTCCCTTCCTTTCCGTTCCCTTTTAATTCCTTCCTTCCACCCTCACACCTCACCTCTTTCCTCCTTGTTTTCTTCCTCTCTATACAAGAAAAGTAATTAGAGCTACTCTTCATATAATACAAATTCCATTTAAATACAGGGCACACCAGTTGGCATAATCTATTATTTACACAGGAGTTGTTCCTGACAGGTGACATAATGTTACATTTTAATGATATATAAATGATAAATGGATATAAATGAATTCTTCTACAGTCTCTATATTCAATAGAATAAATTACTGAGCATTGCACAGGCGATTTTAATTATTCTGCACAGGTGATCTAATTATTGTCAGTGAATTCTGTGGGGAATCCTTAAAACATGACCTGTTGGTGGGTCTTGAGGACTGGGAAACACTGGACTACATTACTGATCCAACAGAAGAGAAAATAACCCCTGACATCCAGGGACTCACAGGAAACATCTTATCTGATCAGTCATTCTCTGAATTGTTATTTTTCCCTTTTCTTCTCCATCTGCTCCAGACCGCCATGAAGACTTCTCCTTGCCACAACTCATCAGTGCAAAATTTACCACACAAACATCTTTGAATACTCACTTTATCGGCACTTCCCTACCAATTCCTACCTCTGGTAGGTGTGCCCCCCATTAAGTCAGTAGGTAGTAATGTTGCCCACCATTAAAGGGAATGTGTTATCAAAAAATGACTTATTGTTTAACTCATGTTTTTATGGTAAACACATTTTTTACGAATTTTTGGTTGTTTTTTTTTTTTTTTTTTTTTCCATAGCACTTTCAATATTTCAGAATAATCCTGCAGTTTTCACTTTGGCCACTAAGCAAAATGGTAGTCTCAGACTTTTTGTTCTGTAGAGAAAGATTTGCAGTAGTTTGTTCATTATCAGCACAAGCAGGGTCAAACTGAAAGGAGACACCAATGTATATAGATAACATAACATCCACCAGTCACAATAGGAGATAGTCACAGTTCACCCTCTCCCCCTCCCTGCACACTGACTTTTTCCCAGGTCACATCGCATGCTAAGAAAACTCTCCTATAGAAGTCAATGGAACTGATCGAATTCACAGGCTCCTATGTGCATGAAGCTGCTGTAAAGTATCTCTTTGACTGCTGTTAAAACAGTGCAAGCAAGAACGCTGCCCCCACAATCATATATATACAACTGAATTGAGAAATCTACAATCAGAAAAGAATATGAATCAGGGTGAAAAAAATGGTGACAGATTCCATTTAAGTAGGTACTGTAGGTATACAGCTCTTTGTAGGTAGATATGCTGCCCCCTACAGGTAGACTTACTGCCCCCTGTAGGTACAAATAGATATACTGCCCCCTGTAGGTACAATTAGATATAATGCCCCTGTAGATAGGTATACAGCTCCTTGTAGGTAGATATACTGCCCCCACTAGGTAGGTATACTACCCTCTTTAGGTTCAAGCAGATATACTACCCCTGAATATATAGCCCCTTGTAGGTGGATATATAGGCACCTGTAGGTAAAATGCTCCCTGTAAGTGATAGGCTCCCTGTAGGTGATAGTCCCCTTTAGGTCATAGGCCCACTGTAGGTTATAGCCCCCTGTAGGTTATAGGTCCACTGTAGTTTATAGCATCCGGTAAGTGATAGTCACCCTGTAGGTGATAAGCCCCCTGTAGATTATAGGCCCCCTGTAGGTGATAGCACCCTGTAGGTTATAGGCCCACTGTAGGTTGTAGCCCCCTGGAGGTCTTCTGCCCCCTGTAGGTTATAGCCCTCCTGTAGGTACTCGCCCCCTTTAGTTTATCGCCCCCTGTAGGTAGTATGCCCCCTGTAAGTGATATTACTCCTGGGATTTCCTAGGCTGGAAGCCTACGGGCTGTCAACCTTGTAGATACAGCAGCACATGACATTGCTTCCTGCACCGCTTAAAGAAGTGGCGAGTCAGAGCCTGCACACCGGTGTGCCGCACAAACCCGCCGCAGGGGCCAAATCAAACCACTGGGCATGGTGCACCCTGGCAACTGCCCAGTGGAATAGATCGTCCTGATCTGTGGGTTACCTAAGCAGTTATAATGGTGGAATAATTTTTCTTACTATGATTATTCCAGCAACTTCTTCCCTGGGTTTATTTACCTTTATAACTGCTGTCTCTCTAGAGGTGTCATACTGTTAGATAACTGTTAAAGTTACTGTAACTGTTTAAAAAGACACACATAACTTTATCTAGGTTATGTTAGGTGAGGTTGTCTAGTTGATAAATTTAAGTGTAAGAATAAAAAAAATAAAAAAATGGGCACAAAGATGAGATGGAGAGAAGCATGTAAGAACGGCATCTCCACAGACACCAATAGACATGATAAGAGGCTACTAGTAATACTGTTCTGCTCCTGAAGCTACCCTAACATACCTGGATAGTATTACCTGGATGTCATTTTTTTTCCAACTAGGGATCATCTGTAGTGGTATAAAAGAGGCAGAGGAAAAAAAAAACATGTTTTATAGAAATTGTTATGATTTCCTATTATATACATAATAAATAAAAATAACAAGAAGTGGACAAAAATTATAACATTGTGGCAGCCTGCAGCCACACAAGAGGGAGTCTAGGATCTCACTTCATACAATTCATACATTAGACTTAAAGTGGTTTTCCCACCATGCAGTTTCACAGTCACAGACAGCTTTTCTTTCACTCTGCCTATGTCAGGCTGTTGGTGGTTCTACAGCAGTAATTAGCATATTTAGCTTCTTTGTAACTAGCTGAGACATTACAAAGAGGTAGGTGCAGGAGATTTAATCTTCAGGAAGCAAAGCTACAAGTGCTCTGAGGAGTGAAAACAATTGCTTATCTGTGAACAAAAGCAATCTTGTTAGAGATAATGGGTGACATCTATGAATTCACATGCAGTATTTTTTTGCAGTATATTGTGCCCAAAAACTACTGGTACACTGTTCTATACATGGCACAACACATTTTAAGTCTTCAATTACCTTCAATAACCTGTCGAAAGCTAATCTTTATAGTGAGAAAACCCCTGTAATAATAAAACAGTATGCATTAAGATCCCATGCAACAGATTTGAAGATCAGTAGCTCTGATCAGTAAAAGCATATGTTGACAAATAAATAATACTGTTTTTCTGGCCATGCTGGAAGGTGTTTTTTTTTTAACATGGCTCAAAATTTCATTACGAGAATTACCTGAGTTTAAAAATTAAGTCTGAGCTTGGTTCTTGTACTGTATCTATATATAAAATGAGCTTGGTTCCAGTATGGCCTATGTGTTATGAGCATCTTTTTTATATTGCATGTACATAGTGACTGTATCTGGTATTGGTTTATGTTATACTCTTAGTTCACACACTGCAGTTATGTGCTAAGTTTGGCTCTAATACTGCATATATGTAAAAAGCTTGGTTCAAGTAATGTATGTTATTGAGTTGTCTCATGTATTGCATTAATATGATTATCTTGATTCATGAACTATGTATATGTACTGACCTTGTTTCTGGTATGGTATTAAAGTTGTAATCTGGTTCTGTAACTTTTGCTATTAGGGGATTTAAAAAAAAAATGTTTTGCCTTGATACTGTAGAATTCTTCCTCCTTCCCAAAGTGCATATATAATGAGGCACATTTATCAAAGCAGTTGCACCAGAATTTTGGCACAATTTGCGCCCAAAATAATGGCATACATGCTTTACATCACATTTATTATGTGTTTTAGACAATTTCTAGATACTTCTGAGTCTTGACCAACAAAAGGGTGTGGGCTCTGTAAAAGAAGCATGGCTTATAGTGCAATGACATGCACCAAAAAAAGCAAAAACTTTGCAGCAGTTAGTGGCATACAGTAAGCCAACTTATAAAAGGTACATTTTGATGAACGATACTGTTTCCGTTATTAGTATATGAACTTATATGGTGTTAGACTAGGCAGTTTTAACATGTGCCATATTTATCAAAACTATCATAAATGTCTGTCTAACTGTCTAGTCTAACTGTACACTGAGTTAGATAGGACTGCTACATCTGCCCCACTATGTATTTATATTAAATATTAAAGGGGTTTTCTCACCATGCTGCTTTATAGAGCTACAGGAATTTCAGACTAACGCTTCTTAGTTAGGCTGTGGGTGGTGATAAGCATGTAATTAGCATATCAACTCTGTATTTCTAGCTCTTCTTATTGCAGTGACATGAGTGCAGGAGATTTTATCTAAAGAACACAAACTACAGAGCTCACAGTGGTGAAAACCAGTGGTAAACCATCTCCTTTGCTTGTTAGAGACTCTGTTCTGAAGCTATCGTCCGTCCGGGTGAGGTCTCTCCCTATTCTCAGATAAGACAAAGAGCAAAGAAAGGATGGGAGAGCCGGTTGATAACCAGAGAAACCTGTGTACTCTCAGAACAGATATAATCTCTCTTATTTACTTACCAGGGCAATATCAATAGAGCAATGTATTTGGTAAAATACTTGATTTACCATTCCCTACATGTTGAAAACTTATTTTTGTAGTGATAAAACCCCTTTAATATAAAATATATTTGAAATATTATAATTATGTAATTTTTAAATTAGTTTAAGTACATTATATTCACTGTGTGCTACAAAACTGGGATCTTTACTTCCATATCATGAACCTTTTTGGGAATCCATTGTTAAAAATGTAAGTTACACCTCTGGCATTGCTACATCTGTATATTCTTTGCTTGTTTCTTTTATATGCCAACAGTCTTTTGAAGCTGATATTTACGGTACTCTGTAAACAATGTAAAGGCCAAGAGTTTTGAGAGGTATAGAGCATGAATTAAGTACTTACATTTGAGCAGCAATGCAGCTTTCGAATAACAAATGTCCTCTTTAACTGGCTATCTTCATGTTTATGTGCCAAAAGCTTTATGAGGTGTGAAAATTGAAATCTCAATTGCATTTTCTCCAGTACGCTATAATCTTTAACGTGGTATATTTCTGTAAAAGAAAATAATATTATTTTCAGCACATTCTTTGGAATATGCTGGTTTAACTTGTTAAGATAATTGTCTTGCAGTGATTGATTTAGATATGTCAGGCATAATAAGGTTTTTAGAACCACGAGAAGCCAGTAATGTAATTTTGGAAGGATTTTTGCTTTCTCTGTATCTAGTTTATGAGTTAATCTCCATGTTTGTATTTGAATTCTGTACTATAAAATTCAATAAACTTTTTTGGGGACATTTAAAAAAAAACTTTTCTCTTTTACATTCCTGGGATAATTTTAAATTTTAGAAATTTTTAAATTTTACAAATTTTTTAAACAGGTTTTCAGGTTTTATGTAAATAAAACTTAATCATTTTATAATGAAAAGTTATGGAAGTTTGAATTATACTTTGTGTTTCAATTTCTCAGCATATATAAGCAGCACAAATCTCTCTCCTGTCCTGATAGTTCGCTACAATGTGTCAGTGCAGGCAAAATTACATCGCGACAGGTTGTTTAGGGTATTCTGATGTGGAATCTATTAAAATCTGCATTACAAACGCATAGGTTAAAACCCATTTTTTTTTGTCGAAATTGCCCCGGGGAGTTCACATTTTGCGCAAAAAAAAAAAAAAAAATTTCCCCCCACATCTTTTTGGATGTTTTTTTTTAATAAAATTAGGGATTACCCTTTGTTGAAAAACCCCCAAAAAGAAAAGTCTACAGCTGAAACCCAAGGGTATCCCCATAGATTTTGCCTTTTTTTTCCCAAAACGCTTTTTTACCAAAAAAAAATATGTTTCATGCTTTAGTTTAAAGAAAGAGCAGGCAGGGGTTTCCACAGTATCCAGCATGAAAATTTATTTTAATAGTTAGCTTTTATTAATCAGACATGGTTTTTGCGTTTTACTGACAATGCAAAAGCTGTTGCCCCGAGGCAACTATTGAGTGCCTTGTCATGGGGGTCCGGGCACGTGCGCCCCCCCCCCCCCCCCCGCGGGGGTTCCCCGGGGGGCCCGGGGCCCCCCGGGGCTTTCCCGCACCCCCATTACCCTGCCCCTTGGCCCCGGGGGCCCCGGGGCACTTACCCTTTCCAAGGCGGGGTGGCGGGGTTTGGATTTTAAAGGGCAGGGGGCCCAGAAATTTGGGTTATTGCTGGGCGTGGCCTTTTTAAAGGAACCCCCCCAAACACCCCTTGCCATTTCGTTGGGTGTTTTTAGAAGTCTTGAGGGTGCTCTGTCCTGTTTTTTTTCCCGTGTACCATCCGTCCGCATTTTTTCTGACCTTGCCTGTTTGCCCTGCCCTGACCGTTCCCCGTCTCTGACAACGAATTTCTGCCCCTCCCTGTCCACCCTGTCCCCGACTCCCCTCGGATTAGTTTTTTAACCAGCATTACCCGGGGCCGCCATCGAAGAAGTCACGTCGGGGGAAGACTGGTACCTCACGCCCAGGCACCCCCTTTTTCCCGGGCCCAAATTTCGGTGTCCAGCGAAACCACCAAACCGTTACAGTACGAACTGGCCATGGATTCCCCAGGGTCCCTTGCCCGTTTTTGGGACTTTTTCGAGGCTGTCGCCCCGCATGCCCCGTATTTGCCAGCTGCGGCATGTTCGAACTTTGCAGCTGTCTCCCCTTTTTCCCGCGGAGTCGCCCCTCCCACACAGTTGCACTGCTTTAGGACCTTCCCCACATTCCGCTTCCCTCGTTTTGAGGGGAAACCAGGGAAAAGCCTTTGGGTTCATTTTCAATGCTTATCCACCGGGTGTTGGGGCACCAATTTTCCCCAGAGCGGACTAAGGGCCTTTAAATTAGCTCTTTTCGGGAAGACCTTGGCTGGGCCACTCCCTTTTTGGGGTGAGGAGATCCCCTAATGGTAAATTTCAAGCCTTTTCCCCCAGGGTTCCGCACCTCTTTGGGGAAAGGCCGCGGCGGGCTCGCCGTTCCCCTCGGGCGCTCCACTGTGGGTCACTACTCCGTGCAGTTTCCGCACATTCCCTCTGAATTGGTTTGGGAAAAAATGGGGCCCTTTGGTGGCAACCTTCGGGCCCAAGGTCTCTTGGGCCTTTTTAAGGTAAAGCTCGCTGGGCCCGGGAAATGCCGCCCAAACCGGGAAATGATTGTTTTCGTTGGCCTCCCGCTTGCATTCGGTTTGCGGAGAAAAAAAATCAAGGCTCCGCCTTCAAGGGGGAGGTCCCCCTTTCCAAACGCGGCTCCCTCTTTTTGGTTTTCCCGTCTTTCAACATTCTCCACTACCTCTCCCAAAGGGTTTGGGAGGATGAACCGGGTCCCAAATTTCAAAAGAGCCCACTGGCCCCGGGGAAGAATACTCCATTTGGCCCCCCCCCCCCACCCCCCCCCCCCCCCCCCCCCCCCCCCCCCCTTGAGGCAGTTTGCTTCTATTTGGGGGGGGGTTTTTCTGGCCATTTTTGGGCTGTCCGGTGGGGTCCGGGAAACTCGCGCACCTTGGGGGTTCGAAAAAGGAGGGCACCCCTAGGGGTCAGTGAGGGTTCTCTCTCCGTCTTAATTCCTGTACTCGGGGGAATTTCCCCGGACGCCCCTTTCCCGGGCCACCCCCGCCTTTGATTCGGGGTCCGCTGGAAATTTTATCGGGCCAAGCTTTTTTGGTCTCCAAGTTTCTTTCCCCCCGGGGGACCCTCTGCGGGAAACCCATGTTGGGCCCCCTCCGTCAGGGGCCCAAATTGGGAAAAGGTTTGCTATTCAGTTCTGCCCGGCGCCCCCCTGTTTACAGATAGGCGCTTTCACAAGGAAACTTAAAGCCTGGCCCTGCCTCGCTCCTCTTCCAAAATTTTTCTGGGCCTACCTTGGTTGCAAGGAAAGCCCCGACCTTGGAGGGAAAACAAGGGGAAATTTCCGAGGGGGGCCCTGGTGCCACCGCGATGCTTTCCGGTTTCCGTGGCCCCTTTGGGGCCCCCCCGGGAAAAAGTCTGCGAAACCCTTTGTGGGGTTTCTCCCCAAATCATTTAAAAAGATTTTCCCTTTTTGTTTTTTCTAAAAGCAGGCCGAAAAGGCTCCCCTGCACCCCCGTTTGTTTTCCCTATTGAATTGCCCCCGGTTTAAGTACCCCCCCCCCGGGGCAGATTCAAATCCTCTTTCTGCCCCTGGAAAACAAAGCTTTTGACGGGTAAATTCAGGAGAACCCCCGGAAGGGCTCTTTCGCAAGCCCTTCCCGCCTGCGGGGGTGGTTTTTCTTTTTTTCGAAAAGAAGGAGGGTTTCTCTAGGCCCCCTCGATATGGGGGGCTTAACAAAATCACCAAAAAAAATCGATACCCCTCCCCTTTTTGATCTCGGAGCTGTTCGACCCCTTTGCGCGGCGCAAAAATTTTTTTTTCCAAAGGGTTGGCCCTTCGGGGGCATACAACCTGCCCTTTATCCTTTAAAGGGGGGACGGGGGAAAACCCGTTTCAAACCCAGAGATGGGCTTTTTGAATTTCTGGTCATGCCTTTTGGGCCCCTCTGCAATGCCCCGGGCCCAGTTTTCCAGAATTTGGGGCCCCAAGAGTTTCTTCCGCGACCCCCTCTCTGTCTTTTTCTTTCGTTTATTTGGGTTTTGATTCCTGATCTTTTTTCCCCTGATCTAAAGACCACCGCCACCCGCCCGCTGGTGTTTTAAACATCTCCGAGCCCCCGGGTTATATCCCCAAACGGGAGAAATGCCTGTTTGAGCGCCCTTGTTCCCCTTTTGGGGGGTTTCATCGTTTGGGGGCAAGGTCCCCGGATGGACCCTCTCTAAGCTGTCTGCTTTTTTTTCAGTGGCCTCGACCAGGGGGCCTTTTTGGGCTATCCAACATTTTCTGGGTTTTCCCGGAATTTACACGGGACATTTTTATCCCGCACTTCTCCACGTCGGGGCCCCCACGGGTGGCTCTGACGAAAAAAAAATCCCAAACCCCCAAATTTTGGCCCTCCAGAAGCTCAAGAAGCCTTTGGTGCCTAAAATCTGCTTTTGCCTCCTCTTGTTTTTTTTTCCCCGGCCCCGCAGCGTCCGTTCGTTCTTGGGTGGACCCCTCCCAGGGGGGGTGCAGGAGCTGTCCTCTTCGGAATTTCTGCCTCTGGAAAAACTCCCTTTAACTTGCGGCTTCTTCTCAAAAACTTTCACTCCGGGCCAAAAAAAATTATTCAAATTGGGGGATCGGAACTACTGGCCATAAATTTCCCCCCCCCATTGAAAAATGGGGAACTTGCTGGAGGGGGCTGGGCCATCCTTCGAAATCCCCACGGATCAAAAAAAACCCCCTTTTATCTTCAGTCTGCTCAAGGGACAAAAACCCAGTCAAGCCGGTGTCCCTTTTTTCTTCCCCCATTTTTGACTTTTTCCTTCACTACGGCCAGCGGGGAAAAAAAGGGCGGGGCGGATGCCCTTTTTGGCCCTGGGGCCCACTGGGGGCTCAGAAACCCCTTTGCAGCACTTAATTCTTCCAAAACGGTCCTCCGGCGGCCCCCGTGGATCAAAAAACATTACCCCCCGGGAAAGTGTACGTCCGCCCTCCCAAAAAGTTCCAGTTTTTGTTTCAAAATTTTTGGGGGGGCTTTTTTGTGTCGGTTTACGGGGTTTCAGCGGGGAAATTCTGGGGCCCATTTTAACCCTAAAACCAAATTGGGGGGTTTAGAGGGGGTTTAAAACCAAGTTTTGGGATACCCCTGGGCCCATTTTGTATCCCCCGTCGGTTTTAAATGGTCTGCCCTTCCTCCCCGGGGGCAGAATTTTCTTTAAAATTTTCCTTTGGGAATCTGAGTCCACAGGAGGCCTCCCCCTTTTTTGTTTGTGTTTGGGCTAAATCCCCGCCCGCCTCCCCCCTTTGCCCCCCTTGTGTGACGTTCCCCGTGGTTGCCCAAGTAGGGGGAAAACAAGTCACTCTGGAAAAGTCACACGTCGGCCCTTCTAGGGGCCCCCCTCCCTCGCCCCAAAAGTCCGGGGCCCGAAGGAAACCGGAGCCCTTTTCCCCAATTTTTAACCCGGGGTTTGGTTTGGGTTTTTTGGGTTTTTTCCAAGTCCATTCGCTTCAAGGTCCCCGGGTTACAAGTTGGGCCCTAAGTATTTGGGCTTTTTTTGTGGTTTCCCGGCGGGAAAAAAAACCCCGGGTTGTCCTAAAAGCTCCGTTTACCCCCAACTTGTGTGTCCCAAACCCCTTTTTCCCCATGTTCTCTCCTCAACCCTGTGGTGCTGAATCCCCTTCTTTGGAGGGTTTGTCTCGCTTCCCCTGTCCCCCCAACTTTGTTTAAACATGTCTGAGGTAAAGGGAAAGGGGGGCTGGCGGGGGGGAAGGCAGTGAGGGGGAAAAGCGGGGGGTTCTTTTTTTTGACGGGAAAGGGGTTTTGGGGCCCGGAGGAGGGGGCGTTGTGGGAACCTGGGGCCCAACCCGTGCCCTGACCCCCTTGTTTGGTTCCGAAAAAAGAGGGGAGCCCAAAGGGGGGGGGGGGTTTTTATGTCAGGGTGGCCCGGGGGGGCCCCGCTGCGCCCCGGGGCCCCGGGGGTTCCGGCGCGGGGGGGGCCGCGGCTCCCCACGACCATTTCCCTGTTGCCCGGGCACCCGGCACTTACCATCCACGCCCCTGTGTATTTTTGCCCTGGTTGTTCCGGCCCCCCCGCGGGGAAACTTTTTTCCAAAGGCGCGGCGCGCGACGCTGGCTGGAATTAAAGGGCCAGGGTCCCAGAAATTTGGGTTTTTTGCTGGGTGTGGTCCTTTTTAAGGGAAAACACGCCCCCAAAAACACCTTGCCCGTTCTTTGGGGTGTGTGTTTAGAAAGTCTTGAGGGTGCTTAGCCCTTTGTTGTTTTACCCGGGTTGTCCCAAAGCCCGTTCCGCTACGTTTCCTGCCCTTGCGGTTCCCGCGGGCCCTGCCCGTTTTGCCTTTCTCTGCCCCAAAAACCTCGCCACCCCCCCGGGACTTCCAGCCTGCCCCCGGGACTAGGGCCCTCCGGAATTACGTTTTTTTTACCCGCTTTTACCCCGGCCCCCATCGAAAGAAAGTCACGTCGGGGGAAACGCCCTGGAAAGTCACGTGCGCGTCCACCCCCGTTTTTGCGGGGGGCTTGGTTGTAATCCCGGGAGCTACTTGGGACTCGTTCCCGGGCCCGTGGCTTACCCAATGCTTGCGGTGGTCTAGCAAAATTCCCCCAAAACCCGTTACTTCCCTTTGCCCGGGAAACCCCTGTTTGGTCAGAGCCCTTCCCTTTTATTTTTGGCGCCTTGCTGCTGTCTAAAACAGATCAAGATAAAGGGGGAATTGTAGGATAATGTGTGTGAATTTCAGAGGCAGTGTGTGTACAATTGCATTTTTCGGTGTAAGTATATAAATATGCAAGATCTCACAAAAGTGTGTACACCCCTCACATTTTTGTAAAGATTGTATTATAACTTTTCATGGGATAACACTGAACTATGCACTTTGTTTTTAAAGTAAGGGGAGCCAAAAGGGACAGCTTGTTTAAAAGTGTGAATTTGGTGTGCCCCGAGAATAACTCAACACAAACCCATCAAATTCTAAAACACTGGCAAAAAAAGTGAGTATGCCTCTAAATTTAAAAAGGACCAATTTTTGCCCCCAAATTTTCCATTTTCACACCAGTGGGCATTTGGGCTCATTCCGTTACAAAAAACTCAGGTATGAATGGGGAGCAGGGTGTTATATTTGGTGCTAAACGCTTCACATCATTTTTGGTCACTGGGAGGGGCAACTTGGGGGGGCCCCCCCCTTTGGCAAAAAAACGTCTGGAAACTGTAAAAAAAAAAATTGTTACATAAAGAGGCCTAGGCTATAAGAAAATTGTCAACACCCCGAAAAGAAACTTTCAGCACGGGGGGACCAAGAAGAAATTTCGGTTTAACAAGCAGGGTTCAATCAGAAAAGGGCCGTATGGTTGACCAAAGAAGTGGATATGCAAAATGGATCAGAAAATTTTTTAGAGATTGACTTTTGAAAATAGATGTATGAGGGCTTCCCCCATTGCTGATTTGGTTTAAAATGTGGGGGGGGTACCGCATGACAACATTACATCAAATTGGTTTGCCCTGGGGTTTTTATCCCAGAAGGTAGCTCTTAAAAAAGATGATGCACAAGAAAGTCAGCGTTTGCTGAAGGCAAGAAAACCCAAAGACTTTGGAAATTTCTGGAACCTGATTTTAAACCCATTAGGTTCAAGGGTTTGGGGCAAAACGTTTTTTGGCAGCAACCCGGTTTAAGGGGGTACAAAACAAAAAGTGTCTTGCCTACAAACGAGCATGTTTGGGGGGGAGGGTTGGTTTGGGGCTGGTTTTGAGTGCTTTCCAGTGGGGGGAGCTATTTTTCATTGGGGGAACCTGGGAAAGACAAAAGGTACTGTGACCCTACTGAAGCAAAGACGATCCCTCCCCCTTTTGGGAAACTGGGCCACAAGGGTGTTTTTCCCCAAAATTTTTAACCCCCGACACCTTTAAGATGGCCATTTCCCCTTTCTAAAGGAAAAAAAGGGAAAAAGGGGGCTTGGGGTGGCCCCAAACATGGGCTCCAGACCTTAAAAACCCATTGGCATCTTGGGGCATCCTTGGGCAGAAGGTGGGGGGGGCCCCAAGGGCTCTAAAATCCACCAGCTACGGGATGTTTTTCTTTTGGGGAGTGGGTGAGGATTTCCCGTGGCCCGCAACCTGTGGACCCCTATTTAACTTCATTCTCAAGAGGGTTTAAAGGAAAAACTGGGAAAAAAAAAGGTGGAACCCCCACAACTTTTTGACCCCTTTGTGCAAAATGTGTTCAAAATGTGATTGCCAGCAGTTTAGACTTTAAAAGCTTTTGTTTGAGCTTTTTGTAGGGGGAAAAAAAAAATTTACACTATTTTACAAGTGTTTTTTGATTCTTTACTTTTTGTATCAAATTTTGTAGGGGATTTTGGCTGTTAAAAGGGGGTGAAAATTTTTGGAAATTTTCTGCTTTGGGAACCTGTCATGGTGATTCACTAAAAAATTTTTTGGGTTTGGGCTAGTTGTTTTTTGGAGAATAAAAAAATTTTTAGGTTATAGGGGCAAAAAAATTTTTTGTTCAAATTTTCAAGGATTATTTTCTGCTTTAAATTTCCCAAATGCAGGATAATAGGCTGGGGGATTGGGCTATATGTGTTTTTTTAAAATTTTTTAAAAAAATATGTAGCTATAATTTCTATTTCATTTCACCAGGATTGGACTTCCTATAATGGGCACACCCCGTCTCTTGAGCAGCAGCCCCGCCTGGGAAACAAGTTTTCCAGTTTTTTTTTATTTCTACTATTCCCGTTTAAATTTTATTTTAACCCATTAGTTCCAGGGTACTGGGAAAACTCAAAAGGGTTTTTTAATGCAGGTTTTTGAAAAGCCCTATATTAATTTTTGGGTATTTTTTAATATTTGAACCAGGCAGAGAAGTTACGGATAGATTGGAGGGGAACAAGAGTATTAGATAGGGATCCCCCAAGAAAAGGGGGTTTCAGTAGTTTTAGAAGGGAAATTAAAAGGAAAATTTAAACAAACATTTTTTTAAAGTCAAATTGAAAAAAAAAAGCAGAATTTCAGAGTATTTTATGTTGGGGGGGAGCGGAGTTGGGTTTAAAAAGGGTTGGGGAAAATTTGGCCTTTTGGGATGAAAACTATCTAGAAAATAAGGGCTGTCTTTGTTGTATAGCAAACCCAAAAAGAGCTCGCTTTCTTTCATATAGTTTTCTGGAAAAAAAAAAGCTGAGCTTGTTGGTTGCTATGGGAAAACCCTTGATGTTTGACAGTTTTCGTATATAAAGCTCTTTGTGCAAGGGCAGTGCAAAGTTAAAGGTTTTCCTAAGATAGAGGACTTGTTGGGGCTGGGGGGTTTAAAATGTGTTGGCTGGTTAAATTTGGGCCCCCCCCTCTTTCTTACTGGGTCATCCCGACATTTGATTGATGATTCTGGTCTGTTGCATTGCATTTTGCTGTTCTAAAGTTTTAACATGAGTTAAATAATCAAGTGTTTACTTAAACAGTTAGTTATGCAGAATATACAGGGTTAGCACATTCTACAGCCAGTTCTGTAATTATGTAGCAGTTACAGGGTTAACAAATTCTTCGTCAGTTTGGGGAAATTTTTAAATTTTCTTCTGTCCAACAGAGAAGCTGGCAGGGGAGGGGCGGTAAGCATAGTTTTCAGAGACAAGGGTTTAAAAAAAAACGACCAATCTGTCAGCTTGCTTGGGCTTTGAGCGGTGGTCTGGTGTCAGAGAGAGAAGATCAACAAAAAATTTTTAAGGGGGAAATTTTTTGTTTGGTTTTGTTTTACACGGGTTTTAAAATTTGGGGCGTTTTCAGTTTCCCTTTAATTTTCGCGCCGGAAAATTTGCAAAAATTTTCGGGGAATACGTCCCAAATCATTTAAAGGTAATCCAAAAGTTTCCCCTTTGGAAAAATTTTGGATTAGTTCCTCTCCCTGTTCGGCGAAAAACGCCGAGGGGGGGGGGGAGAATTTTACATGTGAAAAAACCCGCGGCCGGTATAAGCACCGTGGTTTAAGGGGAAATTATGGGTGGCGAGGTGCCGGGACCCCCCCCAACCCCTCCCCGCTCCCCCCCCGGGGCCCCAAGGGTAATTGCGGGGGGGTAGTTACGCCCCGTTTTAACCGGTGAAATCTAGCCTTACTCTCTCTCAGGAACTTTCCTGCTAATCAGACGTATAGCTGTGGGTATGTACGTCGGGAACTGAAACCTGTGGAAATCAGAGGGAGTTATCTACTGTATCATTGAAGTTAGAGGAGAAGTGTTAAAGCAGAGTGAACGTCATCTGTGACATCAGAAGTTGACAGAAGGAAAACCCAGATACTGGCCAAGGAAATACTCGGGCCCTGTAAGCGTGCATGTCAGCCAGATAGAGACATTGGTTAGGCCTGTAGACAGATTAGTTAGGGTCTTATCTCGAGTCAGGCTGAACATTTACGGAAATAACGTCTGCGTGAGACTGTGGAAGAAGTCCTACACCAGTGTTGGTAATTTTGTTCATTGTTCTTGTTGGGGAGATCTTTAATTGGTTAATGGTACTCTGGGAATAATGGGTATTTTCGGAGGTCTGTAAACCCTTGTGCTACACCGCGAGTGCACCACTGAAATACGCATCCACACTATCATTTCAGTTGCCTAGGGTTTCATGAAGCAAATTTTCTGAGTCCACTGATAAGTAAAACATTGGTGGTTCCAGAACATATACTAAGGTGGCATGCTGCATAGCACAAGGGTTCCAGTTTGTGTCTATGTGTACGTGTTTTGAGATGCCTTCTTATGCAGATTCCAGTAAAAATATTTGTTGGTCTGATCTGGTGTTACAGTTATTTTTTTTGTCTTTGACTTCGCTGTATTCTAGGAAGCCTACCTTGGTACATGGCATACAACTTGACGTAGTTGGCAGGAAACAGAAACTGTTATGGATGAAAATGTGGCGGGAGACTTTCTCCCAGCACCAGTGGTGCTAGCCCAGATCTCAGTTCAGGTTGCCTCTGCCATACCCGCCAAAGTAGGATATGTTCCTGTGGGGGTACTATTACAACATCTTCCCAAATTTGATGGAAAGAGCATAATATTGCAGGACTGGGCTGAAAAGGTGCGCAGTGCAGTTAAAATATTGAACCTGGTTCCGGAGCTGCAAGTGGAGATAACATTGGGTGCCTTAGACAGTGATGTTAGATGGACAGTGATGGTACAGACTGACTTCAAGAGGGATACTCTGGAGAAAATATTCTCACCACAGGAAAGAGTACAAAGAAGGCATGCCAAGGTAGTGCAACTGTGAAACCACTTCTTTAACCAGCCACAACAAGAGGGCGAGACCATAATGCAATACTCCAATGCCCTACAGGAAACATTGAATGAGATAAGGCACTGAGACCCAGACAGCATGAGAGCTTTCAGGGAAGTGGACAGACTACTCAGAGATCAGTTCTTAGTTGGCCGGTCCAACAAGTCCTTACATGATAAATTGCAAGAGATGTCTTGGATGAAAGTTGACCTACCATTTTACAGTATTTTCTTAGCCAGCGTAGAGAGAGAAGAAGAGCCCATGCCTGTCACTGTGAAAGACCTTAAAAGATGTGGTCCAAGCTCTGCGGACAGAATTCAGAGAACTTCATTTTTGTCTGTGTGTACGTGTTCTTGAGGTATGTAGATTATACCCCTTTTTATTCAGATTCCAGTAAAAATGTTAATTAGTCTGAACAGGTGTTGGATTGGTTCCTCTTGTCTGTGACTTCGCTGTATTCTGGGAAGCCCACCATGGTACCCGGCTTACACATGGAGCTATTGACCATAACAGAAATGCAGAGCTGATAAAGGGGTTGAGTGGGATAGGGAAAAAATAATGAACACAGTTTTTCCATGTTAAGTTTTGAAACATGAAAGAAGAAAGAACAGTATATGGCAGGTAGAAACTCAAACTATAACTTGTGAATTCTGTATACAAAAGAGAACACCTATTCTAAACAGCAGATTGAAAGCTTCTTCTCATCAGATAAAGCGGGGATCTAATAACATACCAGCTAGTTATTCTGTATACAAAAGAAAACATATTGCTACCCGGTGCCTTAAAAGACCATTCATTCTGCCTGTCATCAGATAAGAAGTGATTCACGTAAGCGCGGCCTTTCAGCTCCTGGGTCGTGACTAGGGGAAGCTTTGTGGTAACCAAGGGGGGTTGAGAAATGCTGTAGCTCTCAGAGTTTTCACTTTTTTTAATCACATATTTTTAGAAAAGTGATTAAATACCCATTTTGGAGGTTCCCACGTCAACATTACATGGAGGCAAAACCCCTTTAAGTAATTGTTTAGGGTTGTGTGAAAGAGAAAATATGAGAGTGTCAAAGTAGTCTTGCTTAGCAGAAGTTAGTGCAGACTTGTAGTTGAGGAGTGTTTTTTTTTATATGTATCAAAGTCTATTTTGGGATATATTTTCTTCCAGAGCTACTCTGTGTCTCTGGAGACTTGCCTCAGTTTTTTAGTCAGGTTGGTATGTCAGAGATGCCTATTGATTTGGCAAGATTTATTGTGTGAAAGAGGGGTGACTAATTCAATAGCTGAAGTGATTATGGTGTTGTAGAATACATGTGTCTGCATTTGTATCATAAGGTAAAGATATGATAGAGAAAGGTAGTAGAGAAAGAGAGTGTATATGTGAAGACTTTATAGAGAAAATGAAAGAAAATGTAAGCAGATTGTCACGGATGGAGGTAGTGGATCCTCTGGACCGCCGCAAGCGATGGCGTAAGCCACGCCAGGGAGCGAAATCTAAGTAGGTCCCGGTTTTCATCAGAGCCCGCCACAAAGCGGGATGGTCTTGCTGCGGCGGGAGTCTACCAGGTCGCTACCCCTGAAGTGACTTGCTTGAGGAGGCAGCCATGGTGTAGCGTGGTACAAAAAGGTCAGGCAGGCTCGTAGTCGGGGACAGGAAGGAGGTCAGGACAGGCGGCTATGGTTCGTGGTCGTGGACAGGCAGAAGGTCAGGGCAGGCGGCAAATTCGGGGTCGAGGAAGGGAAGCAAATGGTACGGTACATGGTAAATCAGAACAAGGCAAAGAATGCTTTCTCTATAGGCTAAATGGCACAAAGGATCCGGCACAAGACTCAGGAAGGGGCAGGCTTAAATAAGGGCAGTGATTGGCAATAACCAATTACCGGTGCACTGGCCCTTTAAATTTCACAGAAACGGCACGCGCGCGCCCTAGGGAGCGGGGACGCGAGCCCCGGGAGACTGAGTGCAGCAAGGAGCGCGGCCGGGTAAGTAGGCGGGGACACGGCCGGTAAGGTGAGCGGGCCCACCGCCCAACATGCGGGCAGCGGCACCGCACGTGCGGGAACCACGGGTGTGCCTGCGACCCGGGACAGGGGTCGCAGGCCCACCCGTGACAGCACCCGCCCCTTCAGCCTCCCCCTCTTTCTGGCCTAAAGGGAAACTTTTTGAATGATGTTACGATCCAAATATTGTCCTCTGGCTCCCAGGACTTTCTTCAGGCCCGAACTCCTTCCCAGTCAATGAGAAAAACCGCTTCCCCTGACCGTCTTCATATCTAGAATCTCCTTTACCGTAAAGACTTTGGTGGCATCGGCCTCAGAGTGGGGGACAACTACCCGAGAGAACGATTTGGGATGACCGGTTTTAGAAGAGAGACATGAAAGGAGTTCGGGACCCTCATAGTGGGGGGAAGCGGAGCTTGTATGCCACTGGATTAATGCGCTTAAGCACCTCGAACGGACCCAGGAACCGGGGACCAGCTTATAGCTGGGGAACCTTGAAACGGATATTATTTAGCTGACAACCACACCTTGTCACCAGGAGAGAAATCGGCGGGGTCTCCGCTTTTTTGTCAGCTTTTTGCCTTGGTGCGGGCGGAAGCCTGGAGTAGAGAATGGTGCTTTTGCTTCCAGATAGCTGTCGGGTCCTGGACCACCCTCCTCCACGGCGGGGACCTCAGAGGGCACAGAAAGGGGAGGTGGGCGGGGATGTCCCCGTAGACAATAAAGAAAGGAGCAGCTCCGCAGACTCCGATCCAAGATTTATGGGAAGCTCGGCCCGGGGCAACAAACGGGACCAATCACCTGGCGCGCGGAGACAAAATGGCGCGGTACACCTAGGGTCTGGTTAACTCTCTCTACCTGCCCATTGGAACTGGGGGTGGTAGGCCGAATTAAAGTCCAGTTTCACTTGTAGTTGGTTGCAGAGGAAGCACCAGAATCTGAAGACAAATTGGACACCCCGGTCCAACACTATGTGCCGAGGAAGCCCATGCAGCTGGAAAATATTAGAAAAAATAGACTGGCCAGCGAGGGGGCTGGGGGTAGACCCGGCAAGGAATACAGTGAGACATTTTTGAAAACCGTCTGTAACCACCCAATCACGGTGTTACCAGAGAAGGGGGGAGATCCGTGATAAAATCCCATGGCCACATGGGCCCAAGGACACTGAGTATCAGTATTTGAAGGACAGACCTCCCGGTTTGAGACGAGGACTTGTTCGGGCACAGGAATGGCGGGACTCCACGAACTCACAAACATCCTGGACTAGCCCCGGGCCACCAGTAAAAACCGAGAGATGAGGGAGCGGGACCTTGTTACATCCTGGGTGCCCCGCCATACGGGAGCAATGCCCCCATGACAGTATCTTCTTCCGAAGAGCGGGCGAACGTATGTCTTGCCGGGCGGAATACGTTTGTGGGTCTACAGGCGCGGCAGAGATGAGCCGTTCTGGAGGGATAATTTTGCCGGGGAGTGGACTCGTCCCAGTCACATCCGAAGCACGGGAGAAGCTTCGACCTTGACATTAACGTTCCGCAGGGCGAAAATAAAATGAGAAAATTAAATCGGGAAAAGAAGAGGGACCAACGAGCCTGGCGTATTTAAGCTTGGCTGTCTGGAGATATAACAGGTTTTTGTGGTCGTATAAATTTCTGACTGGATACGACCCCTCCAAGAGATACCGCCACTCCCCAGGCCCCGCTTGATGGCCAGTAACTCCCGTCGCCGATAGAGTAATACTTTCTGCAGAGGAAAAACTTTTAGAAAAAAAAAACGCAAGTGACGGTCCTTGCCTTGGGCCCTTTCTGGGAGAGTACAGCCCCGCCCCCACCGAGGAGGCTTCGACCTCGAGGAAAAATGGTTTCTCGTAATCTGGCCGGAGAAATACAGGGGCCCGAGGCGAAGGCAGACTTTAACTTGGTGAAGGCTTCCTCTGCCGCTGGGGCCAGAGCTTGTATTGGGGTTCTTCTTGGTCAATTCCACTATGGGAGATACTACGAGGAGAAATGTGGTATTAAATTGGGCCCGTAATAGCTGCCGAACCCCAGGAATTTTTTGTAAAGGCTCGAGACCCCACGGGGCGCGGCCCCTGAAAAGGGCAGCAGACAACTTAGCGGGTTTCCAAACTGCAGGCCCCTGTTGGAAATGATTGTAGCCGAGGAATGGTAGGCTCTGCTGATGGAACAGACACTTCTCGAGCTTGGCATAGAGCGTTGGCCTTAGATTTTGAGGACCTGTCGTACGGAACTTTATGGGAATCAATGTCGGGGGAGAACACCAAATGTAATCCAGGTAGACAACCACGCACGTGTACAGAGGTCCGGAAGATGTCATTGACAAATTCTTGGGAAAATGGCCGGGCATTGCAGAGTCCGAAGGGCATGACCAGGTACTTGAAGTGCCCGTCGCGAGGTTGAAGGGGGTCTTCCATTCATCACCCCCCACGTACCTTAAAGAAGTTATAAGCCCCTCGCAGGTCCAGTTTAGTAAAAAAACTTGGGACCTCGTAGCCGGTCAAAAAGCTCCGTGATCAGGGGAGAGGATAGCGGTTCTTTGCCGTGATCTTGTTGAGGCCTCGATAGTCTATGCAAGGATGTAGGGTACCGTCCTTTTTAGCCATTAAAAAGAACCCGGTCCCAGCAGGAGAGGAGGACTTGGGAATGAACACCTTCTGGAGATTCTCCTTGATATAGGTAGACATAGCCAAGGTCTCAGGTACTGACAGGGGGTAAACGCTGCCCCATGTAGATCACTGGGACAGTCATATGGGCGATGGGATGGCAATGTCTCAGCTCGCTTCTTGGAGAGACGTCTACAAACGCTTGATATGGTGCTGGAAGGCCCGCCAGAGACTTAGACGGCACAGGAGGGAAACGTAAGCACCGGGCGAGGTGCCACCAAACAGCGAGACTGACACTCCGAACCCCAACCAAAATTTCGCCCGTCTGCCAGCGAGCACGGGAGCATGGCGCTGCAGCCACGGGACCCAGGGGAAAAAAGACGAGGAAGAACGTGGTAGCACGTAAAACGCAAGTATCCCTTGTGCAGAACCCTACTTGTAGACCAGAGGCTCAGTGAGGAACCGAATTTGGATCCCTGAGAATCTCCCCACTGACAGGGGAGATGAGTAGGGGCTTCCCCAGGCGGATCACATAGAGATTATGCTGGGACACCAGGGCAGCATCCAAGAAATTTCCAGCTGACCCAGAGTCCAGGAAGGCAGCAACATGAAACTGGGAACCTGACCCAGTGTCGACGGTCACGGGCATGGTCAGGTGAGGATAGGCCTTGCCTCACCTAGGGGTGCCTCTCCCACGTATCCTAGTGCGCCCGTTTTCCCGGACGCTGAGGGCAGTGGGCAGGATCTGCGGAAATGGTCTGAACTCCACAGTACAGACAAAGATTCTCCTCACTCTTTTGGTTAGATCCGACGCCGGCAGATGGGGTCTATCCACTTCCATGGCCTCCTCGGCAGCAGGCGGAGGGCAACTGTGCGCCTTTGGAATACTGGAGCCAGACGAGGAGACGGCTGGGTCTAGCCTGTTCTCGTTCTTGCCGGGGTTCCTCTGGCGTTCCGAGAAACGGATGTCAATCCCAGTGGCCAGGGAGATAAGGTCACTCAAGGGAAAACGGGAGGTCCGGGGAGACAGGGCATCCTTGATGTGGCTGGAGAGGCCCTTCTTGAAGGTAGAAGTCAACGCCGCATTCCTTCCACGATAACTCGGGAAACCAAAATGCGGAAACGTACGGCTAATCGCCTACAGATAGTCCCTTTGGCGCAGGTTTACAAGCGGTCTCGGCAGAAGAAGCCCCGGGAGTTTCCCCGAAAACACTCCTGAAAATAGATGAGAATGTAGCAAGGTTGGCCGTGATTGGGTTTGTCCCTGTTCCAGAGGGGGGTAGCCAGGCCAAGGCTTCCGGAGAGAAGGCGGAAAACACGAACGCCACCTTTGACGTTCGGAAGGAAATTGGTTGCCCATTAATTCGATATGCAGGGAGAATTGGGTAATAAAGCCCCTTTCAGGGCCTTGGAATCCCCATCGAACTTGGGCGCATAGACAGGCGGAGCCAAGGACCGACGGTCGGAGCCGGAACCGAAGGGGCATGGGGGCCACGGGGGCCGTTGCTGCTGCTGATGGCCAGGAACTGTTCATCATGGCGGAGAGATGGCTGAGTTGCTGGGCTTTCTGACTGATCTGTTGCGACTGCTGAGCCACAATGGGGTGAGGTCAGCGTCGGGCGGCAGAGGCAACTTGGCGGATCCATGGTCGGATCTTACTGTCACGGGGTGGGGAGATAGTGGATCCTCTGGACCGCCCCAAGCGATGGTGTAAGCCATAACAGGGTGCGGAATCTAAGTAGGTCCCGGTTTTCTCCAGAGCCCGCCGCAAAGCGGGATGGACTTGCTGCGGCGGGATCTACCCGTCGCTACCCCCCCTGACGTGACTTGCTTGCGGAGGCAGCCGAGGGGTGCGTGGGAACAAAATCGTCAGGCAGGCTGGTAATCGGGGACAGGCAGGAGGTCAGGACAGGGGCTATGGTTCATGGGCATGGACAGGGAGAAGGTCAGGCAGGCGGCAAGATTTGTGTTGAGGAACAGAAGCAAATGGTACGGTACACGGTAAATCAGAACAAGGCTAGGAACACTTTCTCAATAGGCTAAATGGCACTAAAGATCCGGCACAAAACTCAGGAAGGGGCAGGCTTAAGTAAGGGCAGTGACCGGCAATACCCAATTACCGGTGCACTGGCCCTTTAAATTTCACAGAGCCGGTGCGCCCTAGGGCGCGGGGACGCGTGCGTCGGGAGACTGAAGCTGCAGCAGGAGTGTGGCCGGGTAAGTAGGCGGGGACACGGTCGGCAAGGTGAGCTTGCCCACCACCCAACATGCGGGCGGCGGCGCCGCTCGTGCGGGGACCACTGGTGTGCCTGCGACCTGGGACGGGGGTCGCAGGCCCACCCGTGACACAGATTAAGTTGACACTCTTATACAGTTGTAAGTATAGTGAAACTCTTGGTAAACCCAACAGGTATCAAATATTGGAGTTGTGCAACAAGTTCAAAACAGCTGAAGTACAGCAGGTTTCATTTGTAAGCTTGCATTTTTATTGAGCATGACATTTAGCAATGCAATAGATTAAAAATGTGTAAGTCATGTTATGGTTAACAAAAAATAGCTATTTAACAGTATGCATAGCTTGTCATTATGATCAAAGGACCATAAAGTCACATTCTGTTGTTGTCAAAAGACATAAATAAATAGTCCATTTGATTCCAGTTATTTCCATGAGATTGCTCACATGTCAAAAATGAATAGCATACCAATATATTAGAAAAGGAAAAAGAAAACACTGTATTGTCAATAAATTGTATTCTTTAGATGTTATTATTATTATTATTATTATTATTATTATTATTATTATTATTTCTTTATTTATTTTAGAGCGGCATTAATTCCAGGGCATGGTACAAACCAAGGGGTTCAGGTACATATTATAAAACAAATACAATTACACTGATTCACACTGATAGGGAAGGAGACAGAACCCTTCCCATCAGAGCTAGGTTGAAGTTATTGTAATTGACTTATGTCACATATACAAAGAAAAAAGTTAACTCTAGCCAAATGAGTAGTTTGTTTCCATCAGTAGAAAGTCCAACACAGCCATGTTTTTTATGGGAAATCAAATTAATTTGGAGTTTCTCTGTCTTTTTTTGGCCACGGGAAGTTTAAAATGATTGTCTGTAGTGACTTGAGTTTATGTAGGGGTGTTGCTACTGGCGAATTTAAATTATAAAGGTTTTAGGATAAGGCTAATTACTGCCGAGATTTGTTGATAAATGAAATAAGGTATGGATTTAACTTATTAAATAAAACTTAGGATGGTGAAAAAGGTTAAAGATTTGTAAAGGGTATACATGGGTGTAAGATGAACTTACAGATCTAGATTTATAGGTTGATAAGGGTTAAAAGGACATTGTCTGCAGAGATTTTTTTCCCCTGACCTTAACATCTGGATATAGACATAGTCAAACAGCAAGAGACTTTACAAACAGAACAAAAAGCCACACACAATAAATAACCTTGCCGATTACTATTAGTTATAAAAAGAAGAGAAGCGGCATGAAGCAATTTGTTGTAGCCACTGTAGCCACTGAAGAGCTTTCATTGCCATAAGAATGGACAGGCTATTGTCCAAGGCTGGGAACAAACAGGGCCTACTCAGCTGCCTTTTCAGGGTCAAGGATTTAGTACATCAACTAAATCTATTAACGTTCCCATATTTCTTCCTCTCTGGTGAAAATGAATACTTCTAACTTAGGCTTATTGACCGGATGGCTATTGCATGTCTTACCTTTGGATAAAAATAAAACAATTATGATCTCCTTAGCAAGAAAAGAAGAATTCCAACTTGAAAAAAGTCCTGCAGATGTTCATTGAAACACCAGTGACACAATAAGGTTGAAGATTTTTTTTTTTTTATTACAGGTGCATTGTTTAACCAATAGGGTTGATATCTGCTGCCTTTGGGTTGTCTCACCATGTTGTTTCCCAGAGCCACAGACAGCTTCAGAATCACACTTCTTGGTCAAGTTGTGGGTGGTTTATAGCAGTGATTGGCATATCAGATATGCTATTCTTAGCAATTACTGTTACAGTGACGACTGTTTGTAGTGCACAAAGGTACAGAGTTCTAAGGCCTAAACCTTGTTTTTAACTTAGGTAAACAAAGCTTCTGGGCTCGGGATAAGACTCAGCAGGGAGTGACTCACCGTGGTCGCATTTGAGTCCTTTGTGGATGGAAAAAAGTAGTAATTTTCTTTATGTTATTTGCCCCATTGTAGATCAGAGCAATAAGCCTTTGAATTTAGATAAATAATGGGTTAAGGTGGAGGAGCATAACCTATGGTGAATTCTATTCATAGTTTCATATAAATAAATCTGGGATTCTGTAAAGGAAGGGGATTTGGAAAATGATGATGATGTTAATATAACAACAAATTATCAGAAAGCTGTGAAGAGTCACTTCTAAATAGTGAAATATATTAAATAGTGGCCAAATTATTTAGAGATTTATATAGGACAAGTGCTTGTGAAGAGTAAAGTTACTCCTTTTCTTTTGTGGTCATTAGTCACAGATAGGATAAATTCTTATCACAAAATGGAAAGTCCCTGAGCTTTTGTAGGGAGTTTTCTATAAGAGGGCAAATTCCGCATTTATTGGGATAATTTCGGAATGTGTTAGAATTGAGGATTTCGGTATAGGGTGCAATACATTTAACCATTGGGTAATTTAGATAGAGGATGGCTGGCAAATGTAATCTGTGTCATCTTCCACACTGTGAATGCAAAGGTAGTTAGACATATATGGATGGACACAGTGGAAAGTTCAGGCTGCCCCAGTAGGTCATTGCTTGTCATGAAAAAAATCAATGTTTTAAAGAGATGAAGAGAGGGATGCAAACAATATGAACAGGCATAAAGAAGCACAAGAACAAGAAAAAACAATGGAACATAAGACAGCATAAAAATAATGCACTTGCAAGGGAGAAAATAATCTGGGTTAGAACAAAGGCAAATTGCTGTATTGCTATGGTTTGGTACAGTCTAATTTTGACCTTACTAAAAAGGTCAGTATAAAGTTAGCTCCAACGTACTGGTAGGGATAACAAGAGAAGTCCAGTGAGATCTGTGGGATATAAAGGTAATAAAACAGTTGTATCCAGGGGATCAGCCATCTTGACGCTATAAGAAAATAAAAAAGGAAAAACAGTAACATGCATGAGAATAAAATTAGCTGTAGGTCTAGACATTAACTATAAAGTAATCTTTAGGGAAAGACAGGTTATTTTCTGGGAGCCTGAGTGTTCATTGAGAGGTTTTATTTAACTAAGGGGGAATAGGTTAAATCCCCTGCAATAATAATCTTTATTTATATAGTACCAACACATTCCGGAGCACTTTACAATTTAGAGGGTATATGTACAGACATTACACATTAAAAGAACTTACAGTTGAGACACAAGTTATGAGGGCCCTGCTTGGGAGAGCTTACAATCTATTAAGTTTATATCTAAGGCTTATATCTATTGTTGTTAACTTGCTACCAAACTGGCAGTGAAAGAGAGGATACTAGTGGAGTTCATACAATATGTTAGAGTTGCAAAATGTGGAATGAGTCATAAAATATGGTCAAATCCTGAAAGGTGCTGAGGGTGGCCAAGATTCCATACTTACAGTATATGCTATTACAGAAAATAGGCAACCCCCTCTCCTATATGTAACATGATGATTTTTCAGAACAATGTGAAGGATTTTTTCAGTGTATAGGAGCACTATTGAAGTCATAGATGCCAAGAATCTGTTCTTTTATCATAATGGCTTTTTCAAGCTCAAAGTCCTGTATATGGCAAATAATATCTTGTGACTGGGGTGAGGATTTTTTAGTTTTCATCACTATCTGAGCTGTGATCATTTTGATTTTTTTGTTTTGGAAAAATTCCCCATAAATTTAATTTGGTTTTAAAAATTAACTTCAAGGGAAACCTTTTAAAAGTCCTTGGGGTTCTTTCTTTTTCCATAAGGTCTCAGACCCAAACACTGTTCTTTTTTTCCCTATAATAAAATTCTTTTAGATGGTTTTGTATATCTTACATACCTAGGTCGTTTGAGGAGATGGTAGTTTGTACTTGAGAAACATAGCACCGTAAACGGGTGTGATATCCTCCGGGGAAAAAAAGTGCACTGCAATATTTTTGAATGTCTTTCACAGGGTTTTGGTGAATTAGCTTCACTCCAAAAAGGGAAATTTTTTTCCAAAAATACATTCCCTCCTTAAAAAAAAGGGGTACCAATCAATTTAGAACTGCTCCTTTTTTGAAAATAGCTTTATTTGGTTGATTTTCTCAAAAAAGGGCTTTTTAATGTATTGCAAAATAGCACAACACACAGAACACAGTATAATAAATACAACAGGGCAAATTTTAAAAGCAAAAAAAAACATAGTATATAGAAAAAGGCAAAAAAGCTTTTACTTCCCTGAAAAGGGACAACATTGCAATAACGCTAAACATTTCACTTAAAACAATTGGTTTTGTGAAAAAAAGCGAGGGGGAAACGTTTAAGTGGGGAAAAAGGGTAGGGGTTCACAGGCTAAAACTGTATTGAAATATAGACTCACCAGGAGAAGGAATGGGAGGCAGAGGAGTGTCTACTTTTCCAGCACATTGGAAATCCAAACCCGGATGGGAAACTAAATTTTTAAAAAAATTTTTTTAAATTACATTACTGCCATTTTTTATAAAACTTTGGGACTTTGGTGGGGTTTCCAAAACTAAGCCTCCATACTTTTCAAGGGGGGGAAAATTTCCCCAGTTTTGTTTCTTTTGTTTTAAAAAACAGCCTGAAAAAACCCGGTTATAGGGCAAGAAAAATAGGGAAAACAGCCCCCACCCCACCCTATAATCAAAAAAAGAAAAAAAAATGATAGCATCCCCAAAAAATTTATTTTAAAAATCCCACTGTGCAATTGAAAAGCGGAAAAGGGCAAACACATAAAAACTGAGCGGGCAAAATTGCAGATGTACAAAATCCAAAGATACTGCCCAACGGTCTATGAAAATTTTCCCCTTTCTGAGCTGCATGGATGTGGCCCCGCACCTGTAGCGGCCTCCGCTGCCTTTTGCCCCAACCTGTCCCCCCCCGCGCCCCCCCTTGCTCATTATAGCCCAACGTTTCACGCCCCCGGTTTAAGGCTTAAAGCCTTTTAACCCCTGGCCGTGTGTGTAATTAGTGCATAATTATTTAAAGGGGGACAGTTTTTTTAATTACTGCCTCTTTTCCGTAAACCCCCTGGCTAAAAAAGGGGAAACTTCCGCCCTTTTTCCGGGGGTTTTACTTAGTTGTTTTTTCCTACATAGAGCTTGCCCCCTTGGTTGCTTTTATTGCTGCTTTTTTTCCCTTAATTCCCTTTGTACACTACCAGTATTTTAAACGGTTTCCCAACACCAGTCAGCTAAAACACCTTACAGTATTTTCTGCTGCAAAACCCAAAGCCCAAACATTTTTCTAAAATTGTGCCTGTTTTATGAAACTCGCTCTACGGGGGGGGTATAAATCGGCGCTTTTCCTAGCGCTGGGGAAACCCTTTTCCTGGATGGGTTTTAAACCCCCTTGAAAGTGATTTCCCTGTTCCAGCTTTTAATGCAGCCAAAAAACTGTAGTGAAGGCGACAAATTTTTGTTCTCGTGCGCCCGGCACTAAAACCGTAGAGTTTTTTAAAATGAATAAAGGGAGTTTTGGGGCTGAAGAATCCCAAAGATATCTGCCCCCAAGCCAAAATTCATACAGGGTCCCCCCAATTCTGCCCATTCCCAATTTTTTAAAAGGGAAAAATAAAGGCCTTTTAAATTTTTTGTTTCAAACATTATAACCCCCACTTGCCTTTGGGGCAAACCTCTTTTAATTGGGCCCCTAAAAATTTTAATGAGGTAGCACTTTTAAGGCGGCCAAAACAAAGGGGGGGCATGGGCCAAAGGGGGGCCCCCAACAGCCCCATTGCTCCCAAAGACCTACCCCCCTGGCTCTGGGCGGGCACCATCCCACAAGCAAAACTTTCCACCAAAAAGGGCCTTTCATACACCCACCGCCCCCAAAAAAAAGGAAAAGGTTACACCTTACCTCCCCGGGGGCTCCCGGGAAAAACAGACTGAAAGAAAAAAGGGCATTCCCCCTTTAAAAACAAACTCCTCAAATTTAAAAAAACCCCGGGGCCCAAAATGGAGAAGATTGCTAACCCAAATTTGAAAAAGGAAAGATTTTTGTATAAAAAATTTTTGAAAAAGGGGGATAGATCGCAAAATCCCCATAATAATAAACCCTTTAAACTTAGTTTGTTTCCAAGGGGGAAAATACAATGTTTTTCCAGATTTAAAATTTTTTGTAAATACGCCCGGTTTTTCCCAATTGATACAATTCTAAGTAATTTTTTCATTATTTTAGGCTGAGTTGGTGATGTTTTTTGCGGACTTAAATCGGGCCCCTTAAACCCGACCAGAACTAAGCCCTGGGAACTTAAAACCTGCTTGGGGGACCACGGCCCCGCGAGCCCTTGTGCGCTGGCTTTTTGCTGTAGTTACTAAATATAAAAAAAGATGAAATAACAAAGATACACCCAAATTTTTTTTTTAAAAAAAAAGGGGAAAAAAATTTTAAAAATCAGTACAAAATGGGTTTTTTGGTTTTTTAAATTTAAAAAATTTAAATTTAATTCCCCCCCCTTTTTTTTTAAAGCCTTTTTAGCTTATTTTTCTTTTTTTTTGGAATCTTTAAATAAATTTCTTTCTTTTTTAAATAAATAAACCTTTTTCTATACATTGAAATGTTTTTAAAAACTTTAAGTTTTATCTTTATTCATTCATTAATTTTTTAGAAAACCCTCTTTTTGCATTCTTTTTGCTTTTTCCCTAATGGGTTTAAAAAGTTAGAACAGCCAGCCCGGGTTTTTAAAAAGGGGTGGTCGGGCCTGGCCAAAATTTTTGTTTTGCATTTACAAAATTGCCTAAATGGTGTGAAACTGCAGAAAAAACGGGTTTCCCCAAAAATTTCGGGAACATTCTAAAACTGCTTTAAAGTGATTTAGAACTGCCAACGTTCATACATGTCGCCCTTAGTGTATAGCTGCTCTCTCTGCATGGACATTCCAGAATGTCTGTGCACAGATATATAGTCACAGCCCGGACTTTTTAAAGTCTATGGACAGTCGGAAAGTAGTTAATAAAAATTAAAAATAAAGATTGTCAAAAAAAACCTGCTGTCGCCCACCCTCAACCCCAAGTCCAGGTGCTTCCCCAAATCACCCACCCGGGGGGGACCATTTAGAAATATAAATTCCCCTTAAAAAGAAGTAGCCCTTGTGTCTCAAAATCCCGAAGTTTTAAAGGGGTAGAAACAATGGGGACCCTTATGATCGGGTTTTTCACCAATTTTTTTGGCTTTAAATGCGGGCCAAATTTTGGGAGGTTTTTATGTCTAATGCCCACTACAAAAAACAAGAACAATGATTTTAAAAGGGAGGTATTTTTTTAAAATTGAGGAGGAAATCCAAAATAAAATTTCCCAAAAAACAAAATTGTTTAAAATATTTTAAATTTATTTGTTTTTTTGCCTGAGAGAAAAACGTATTTGATTCCCTCCGCCAAACAAGACTTAATACTTTGGGGGCAAAAAAATTGTTGGCAAGCAAATTTAGAAAGTTTTTTTTTAGTTGTTATGGTTTGGCGCGCATGGCAGGGGGAATTTTGGTTTCCCCCCCTCTTTGCAGATTTATCTCCTAAAAACAAAAAATTTTTTAGTCTGTCGTTGGCAATCAATTTTAAATCCGCTTCTTTTGTTTTTATGGGTTAAAGGGCTTTGGGGACTTGTTAAGCCAATCCTGGGCCTTAATGTGCCTTCTTTTTAAGCCACTCCTTGGGTTTCCTTGGCTGATGTTTTTTGTCATTGTTTTTGAGGGAAAACCCAGCCCCGACCTTTTTTTATTGGGCCGGCGGAAAAGGAAAAAGGGGGTTGTCACCAGGGTTTTACAGTAACAATACATGGCTCCATCCATTCTCCCATTGATGCAGTTTAAAAGTCCTGTTCCCTTTTTAAAAGAAAAACCCCCAAAAAAAAAAGGGGGTTTCCCATCTCGAGGGGGTTTAAAAGTGGGGATGGTTTTTCTTTATGTCATAGGCCCGCATTTCTTTCCTCCAAAAAATTTTGGGGAGTTGGTTTTAAAGCCAAAAGGGGTCAATTTTTTTTCTCATCTGATCACGCACCTTTTCCCAAACACTCAAGGATTTAACCAGGGTTCATTGGGAAACTTCAGAGGGGCCGCACATTGCCTTTCCTTGAAGGGGGCCTTGCAGAACTACTGGATTTTAGACCTTTTCAGCGTAATTTTGTTTTCCAATGGTTTTTTGGTGGGCTATTGGGCCCAGCTGCCTTTAGATCATTAAAAAAGTTCCCCTCATGTTTGTTTTAGGCTGATCTCACACTTTGTTCCCTGACCAAGGGTATCCCACAAGGGGAAAAAAAATTTTCAAAATTTTGCCCCCAAAAATCCCTTTTCAATTTTTTTTTCTTCCATTTTTTTTATTAAAACACCAAAAAGTTTTTTCTTTTTTCTCAAAACGCACCTTTCTTTTGGTTTGTAGCCCATTCCAACTTTGTGCAGGTGTATGATATTGTCCCTGGCATCCTTAGAAAGCACTTTAGTCTTGCCCATGTTGTTGAGGTTAGAGTCTGACTGATTCATTGAGTCTGTGGACAGGAGTCTTTCATAAATGTGACTAAGACAGTTGTCTCTAATGCAGGTAACGAGTTGATTAGGAGTGTCTAACTGATCTGTAGGAGCCAGAATTCTAAATGGTTGGTAGGGGATCAAATACTTATTTCTCTCAGCAAAATGCAAATAAATTTATATAGCTAATACAATATGATTTTCTGGATTTTATTTTTGATATTCTATCTCTCAATGTTAAAAATAACCTACCCTTAAAATCAGAGACTGTTCATGTCTTTGTCAGTGGGAAAACAAAGGGATCAAATAATTATTTCCTTCACTGTATGATACAGCTGGATAATCTGTCCAATGAAAGCCTTCAACTAGGATACTGGTAGGCTGGCAAGGATCTTTTCATCCACATTCAGGAGAGAGTTAGGCTGCCATTTTTTAAGTCCTGTCTCTTCCCCTTCTGCTCCAACAAGTCCAGGCTAATAAAGTTCCACAGTGGTACATAGGTCTCTGCTGGGACACGTGGACATCTATGTCTGATTTAACTGCAAGAGCATTAGCAATACCTGATAGAAATGTATCAACTACATGCAGAAGGAGGATCATTGAGAAGTAGAAGTTGGTTTAGTATTTTCCAGAAGGACAGCTACCTTATGATAACCAAACCATAGACTTCTGCAAATGGAAGAGTCACCCGGGGTTCTTGCCTCGACAGGACAGATCAGAATACTTGTTGGTTGCAAAGATGCTTTAGATTCAATATTTGTTCCCATCAAATATTGCCTGAAAATATATCTCCATATCACTGTTCTCTTTAGTAAACAGCAATACATCACCTAAGCTGCACCCAAGACATCTCTCTAGATAACTAATACTCTGTTCTGCTTTGTCACATAGAGAAAATGATGGCACCCTATAACCATGGGCGACATGTATGAATGGGATTTACGCCTGTTTTCTGGCGTATCCTGCGTTCGCCACTTTCGGCTGCGCCTCACATGAAGGGGCGTGCAATGGGCGCAGTGTGGGCGTTCCGGGGCGGGACACGGCGCGTTCGAAAACTCTGAGGCATGTACGATCGCGGGTCGGCAAAGTGCGGCGCATTGCAGCGCTCGGCAGCTCCGACAGGCAGACCTGGTTGATTCTAGTCTTAATGATCCGGCGGAGGCAAAGTGAAGCGAGAACGTAACATGAGAGGAAACATATAGAAGATCGCAAAAGAAATCTCAGCTCCGTGCGGCATGGAGTATGAATAAAAAGAAATCGCCTTTATTAGGTGTAAAACATTCTCAGAAAAAAGAGCTCAAACCTTAAAAAAATAAAAAAATAAAAAAATCACTTTCCAAAAATCTAGAACAGCGCATCATCAGGAATTAGGATATTGGAAATTGCTGGGAAATACAGTAATTCAAATTCTGTAAGCGCTTCTCATTGGTTGGCAGAAACCAGCCAATCAGAATAGGAGCGACAGTGACCCATTAAAACCTATGGAGAGGTATTGACCAATCAAATTCAAAGGCGGGACAGTTCAAAATACAGTAAAAATGCAGAAAAGAGCTGATTGGTTGAACTAGCGGGGGCTTGGCTATCCCAGTCAATCAGAATAGGAGCGACAGGGACCCATTATAAGCTATGGAGAAATATTGATCAATCAATGCAAAGGCGGGACAGTTCAAAATACATTTAAAAATGCAGAAAAGAGCTGTTTGGTTGAGCTAGCGGGGGCTTGGCTACCCCGGGCCAATCAGAGCGCAAGCTACTTGTCCCGTTGTAGTCTATGGCCAGATCGGGGCAATAAAATCTCGTCTCTCAGCGGCATGCGGCATGGAGTATGATTAAAAAAATCATTTTTATTAGGTGTAAAATATCATCTGAAAAAGAGCTGAAACCTTCTATAAACTTTAAACAATCAAATCCCTAACAATGCGTTTGTCGCCGAGACGGCGCTACAAAAGGGAATTGGGATATAGAAAATTGCCGGGAAATACAGTAATTCCAAATTCTTTAAGCTTCTTTTCATTGGTCGGCAGAAACCAACCAATCAAATAGGAGCGACAGTGAACCATTATAAGCTTGGAGAAGTATGGACCAATCAAATGAAAAGGCGGGACAGTCCAAAATACAGTAAAAAAGGCAGAAAAGAGCTGACTGGTTGAGCCCAGGGGCAGATATAAAATCCCCCAAATCATATGCAGTGCATCTATTTTGAATGGAAAAAAGAAGGGCGCAATAGAAGGGCGCCCTAAAAGTTATTACTGTCTATGGGAAATATTCTAGTACTGTAATTGGTTGGGGGGAGAGGGTCGACTGCTTAGCCAATCAGCTGCTGAGCTACCTTCTCATAGAGTTCTATGGGGAATAAGAAATGCAGAGCGAGCTCTGTTTGTGTTTGGCTACGTTAAATGAGGCGCGATTACTTGGGCCAACGGGAGAGCGAGCGACGCTCTTATGGGTTTTCTAATGCAATCTGTAATATAACTGTACGTGCCCGAAATAAAATGATAACACTCCCGAAGTTGTACCGATCTCTATATAAAATGAACAATAATATGGGGTAACGAAAAAAATAATTAACTCAAAAAATTTTGATTTTTTTATTTCTTAATTTTCGTTACACCCATACTATTGATCAGTGGCTAACGAAAATAAAGAAATAAAAATGAATTTATTGAATTAATAATTTTTTTTTTCGTTTGAACTGTCCCGCCTTTTAATTTGATTGGTCCATACTTCTCCATAGCTTATAATGGTTCACTGTCACTCCTATTCTGGTTGGTTGGTTTCTGCCGACCAATAAGAAGAGCTTAAAAGAATTTGAATTACTGTATTTCCCGGCAATTCTCTATATCCCAATTCCTTATGTAGCGCGGTCTTGGCGACAAACGCATTGTAGGGATTTGATTGATTTATGTTTATAGAAGATTTCAGCTCTTTTTTTAGATAATATTTTTTCACCTAATAAAAAATGATTTTTTTAATCATACTCCATGCCGCACGGAGCTGAGAGCCGAGATTTCTTTTCCCCCGATCTGGCCATAGACTACAATGGGACAAGTAGTCGCGCTCTGATGGCCGGGATAGCCAAGCCTCCGCTAGCTCAACCAATCAGCTCTTTTCTGCATTTTTTACTGTATTTTGAAAATGTCCCCCCTTTGAATTTGATTGGTCAATATTTCTCCATAGGTTATAATGGGTCCTGTCACTCCTATTCTGATTGGTTTTGGGTTTTTGCGACCAATGAGAAGAGCTTAAAGAATTTGAATTACTGTATTTCCCGGCAATTTCCCAATATCCAAAATTTCCCCATGTTGCGCCGGTCTCGGCGACAAACGCGTATGTTAGGGATTTTAATTTTTGTTTGTTTATAGAAGGTTTCAGCTCTTTTACAGATAATGTTTTAAAACTTAATAAAAACAATTTATTTACTAATACTCCATTCCTCACGGCGCTGAGATTTCAGTGCCCCGATCCGTCCATAGACTACAATGGAGAAAGTAGCTCCGCTCTCTGATTGGCCGGGAATGCCCCAAACCCCGCTTGTTCAACCAATCACTCTTTTCTGCCTTTTTACTGTATTTTGAAAATGTCCTGCCTTTGAATTTGATTGGTCAATACTTCTCTATAGGTTATAATGGGTCCCTGTAGCTCCTCTTCTGATTGGCCAGGATTGCCAAGTCCCTACTAGCTAAACCAATCAGCTCTTTCCTGCATTTTTACTGTATTTTGAACTGTCCCGCTTTTATTTTGATTGGTCAATACTTCTCCCATAGGTTATAATGGGTCCCTGTTGCTCCTATTCTGATTGGCTGGTTTCTGCCGACCAATGAGAATAGCTTACAGAATTTGAATTACTGTATTTCCCGGCAATTTTCAATATCCAAATTCCCGATGTAGCGCCGTTCTTGATTTTTGGAAAGTGATTTTATTTATGTATTTTTTAGTAGGTTTGAGCTCTTTCTCTGATAATGTTTTACACTTAATAAAGGCGATTTTTTTAATCATACTCCATGCCGCACAGACAGGGTTAATGATTTTTCACTCATTTCCAGCCTGTCTCGATTCGTAATACATGTTAGACGCAGTCCCTTCTGCGCCTAAGTCCCCGCGCGTCTCCTTAAACACTGGCGAGGCGCGGCGGACTTTACATGGCATGTATGAGCGCACTAGGTCGGGCGGCGAATCTTAGGCGCAGTCCCGCACTGCGCCTAAGTCCCGCACTGCGCCTCACACACTGACGAGGCGCGGCGGACTTTACACCACATGTATGAGCGCACCTCAGCACCGATATACATGAGGCTCAAATTTCGCCGGAAAACTGGCGGAAATATCCGCTCCGACGTGGCGAGATTCATACATGTCGCCCCATGTCTCTATGTATCTTTGACCTTACTTTTGAGGGACGTAAAGTCCTCCTTAGCAAGGATCTATGTGTCAAATTTTTCATATCTATATATTTTGGTTAGTGTATCCTTAGGCACAAAATGGATTAGCAATGACTATATTGTATGCCCAATTTAAGGGATCTTAACTGCTGGAACAAGGTATAGACTTTGCTTTAGGGTGGACCCTCAGGTTGCAGTCACAAGAATAGCTGAACAGAATGACAAAACACGTGGACACAGGACTTGGACTCTGCAGGAAATAGAACCAGGAGGCTGGAGACTATGAACAGACTAGGAACTGGGCCTAGGAGATGTATAGGTTCCAACAACTGGCCAGAGATTCACTCAAGAGGTAAACAAAACAGTGGCCAGGAGCAGACCCACCTTGGTTCCTGGAGATACTGGCAATCTCAGCCAGGCCAGAATCAGCGTGAACCAGAAAGTAGCAAGAACAAAGATCAGGAAAATATCAGAGCAGCCTAGGAACAGACTAGGAGCCAAACCAGGAGTGGAAACTAGTATAATGGAGCCCAATTTAAGGGATCCATTGTTTTTCACCCTAAACCGCTGGAACAAGGTATAGACTTTGCTTTAGGGTGGACCCTCAGGTTGCAGTCACAAGAATACCTGAACAGAATGACAAAACACAGGAATAAAAGCAAAACATGAGTGTGTCCACAGGATTGGAATGTGGACACAGGACTTGGACTCTGCAGGAAATAGAACCAGGAGGCTGGAGATGTATAGTTTTCAACAACTGGTCAGGGTTCAAATCAAGAGCAGACCCAACTTGGAACCAGGAGATTCTAGGAATATCAGCCAGGTCAGAATCAGCGAGAACCAGAAGATAGCAAGAACAAAGATCAGGAAAATATCAGAGCAGCCTAGGGACAGACTAGAAGCGAAACCAGGAGTGGAACCTACTCAAGGATCAAAGCAGAAATTTAGTTAAAAATCAGGCTGAGGTCTGTTTCTGGTCACTGTTCCAGATATCTATACAAACAAGGCTGAGGTGAGATTCCCAGCTCCCTCTAGAGCAAAGCATAGCAGTACAAAAGGAAGCCTGGGTGTAGGCAGCAACGGCTTTGGGCTTATGAGAGCCAACTTTCTTTCACATGTGAAGGTAGAAAGATCATGTAGGGCACAGTCTTGAAAGGTAATTTGGTGACCTATGTTGATAAGGCAAATAGTGCACATCTTTAACTCTAGCAGGAAGGATCAGGATAAGCAGCGGCTTACTGCAAACGACTGATCTCTTTTCCATGAAAATTGTGTTTTCCTCCTGTAATACATGAGGTGGTGCCTTAGGCAGTTGCCTACCACATCCTGAAGCCAGGAGCTGCCGGTTGGACCTGCTCACACTGGCTTCCAGGACTGCTCCATCAATTTTCCATCAGGTTTAATCAGTTGAGCACTGTATATAAGGCTGAAACCTGCGGGCAGCAACCTATCTGCAATGCCAGACAAAACCTATGGCCAAACGTTATTTGTGCCTAATAGTATTTGCTGTATCTGTAGATAGATAGAGTTTGTTACAAAAAATGTATACATCAGGTATGTTTTTATCATCTGCCAGCACAGACTTCTTCTAGCGTCACAATTTTGATCTATTTTTACTCCTTTCTATCTTTTATTGCTAAGTTTCTATCCTACTGTACTACATAGCCCAGTCATCTTCCAGCAACACAATATTGATTCATTTTCACCCCTTACTACCTTTTATTGCTATGTTTCTATCTTACTGTACTACATAGCCCAGTCATATTCCAGCAACACAATATTTATTCATTTTCACCCCTTCCTACCTTTTATTGCTATGTTCTTTTCTGAATGCTAACAGCACCATTCTTAGGCATCTCCTCTTTCTCTGCTGTGCATATAGCTAAAATTACTGACTAATTTTATCACTTTCTTCTTTTCTCTGTAACAACTTATCTGTATCCTCACCATTTTTTCACCCCTGGTATGATTCATTAGCTACTTTAATGAATTTCTTTTATGAACTGTTGTGCCCCTCCAATCCAGTATCCCCTCTGCCCTTTTGCTCTGCCAATCTCTTCACTGGTTACCCACTGCTCAGCAAATTCAGTTTAAAATAAATTTTCGATTAACAATGACATACAGATGAAGCAAAAGTAAATTTGACAGATAACGCAGCATGATACCACAGCACAATATTTCTCAGTGTGTTTTGTTGTGAACCTAGAACAGATAACATGGAAAGCCATGATATCATCATCGAGTTAAAGTTTGCTTCATACAAGGCTGTCCACAACATGTCCCTCCCATAAATCTTTGACTTTAGTAATCTCTTGATATCTACCCACTCACTGGACTTGCTTCTTAACTTCTTTCTTGTCTTCTTGTCTGCCCTTCACTCAACTGTCTGCAGGATGTCTCCTTTGCATCCCCCATACTCACTACCTTCTCCTCATCAAACTCTACTCACCCTCAAAGATTTTAAAAACCTATAGCCTACAAAAACTCCACTGCCACCAGACTACCATAGCTTCTACACCCACCTACTGTCTTCTTCCCGCTTCCCTTGTAGATGCTAAGTCCTTGTCGGCAGGGCCCTCTCTCCCCTTTGTACCCTTTCTTTCCCCAAAATTTTAATTCTGGGATTTTTTTTTTTTTGTCTTACTTATGACGAAAACCCCCCCAATTATTTATAGCACAACCCCCGGAATTTTAATAATTTTTTTAAAATTTAAATTTAAGATAATAAAAATAATAATAATAAAAATAAAATAATTTTCAAAATTTTAAAAAATAATAATAATAAAATAATAAAAAAATAATAAAAATAATAAAAACTCACCTCAAATTTTTGCATGAAAATAGTATATTTTTTAAATGAAAACAGTTTTTTTTCTTTGTTTTGTACCAACAATATAAGATGTATGTCTTTTTCAACAACCCCTGATCTATAATTTTAAGGGGAAAATTTGGGAAGCGTTTCTGACTGCTTTTATTTCCCTTGTTTTTTTGGAAGAAAGCTTTTTTTACTCCCTTTTTTTCCTCCTTCTAATAAATTTTTTAAAACTAAAATTTAAAAGAAAAAGGGTTTTTTGAAAAATGAAATTTAAATTTATTAATTTTAAAATAAGTAAAGCAAAAAAAATTTAAAGGTGAAAAACACATTTGTATTGGGGTCCGCCTACTGTTGCTGTAAAAGGCAAAAATGGCACAAACAAATTCAAAAAAACCGGGGGAAACCCATGTAAATTTTTTTTGGGGGCTTTTTTTGCACAAAAAAAAAATTTGGGAGCCCAATTCTATATACTTATGAACTCATACACCCAAAACTGGGGCCCCAACAAATTTGAATGCCCCAAATTTTTATCGCCAAAGGGTATACTAGCTTTTCCCCCCTAAAAAAAAGCTATGCAATTAAGTTATGTGCCTAAGATATGCTATGCTTTGCTGGGCAAGGTATACCAAAACCGCCAATTTATGCCCCCCTCATATGACTTTTTTCAACATTCAGGCACACAAACCCCTTTTTTAATGCGTCTTAAAACTGGGATGGCGTGCCTCTTTTCTGACTTGACCTTGTCCCTGTCACTTTCCTTTATATCCCCCTTGGGTCCTTTCGGGAATAATTGCCCTAAAAAAGAGGGGGCCCCCCACCTATCAGTGGCTAACCCTATAAATTCCCTAAACCTCCAACGACAAAACTATAAACCTGAAAAAGGCAAAAGATTTAATGCTTGATACCACCTTAAATAAAAATTTTACTTGTTTCTGATGAGTTTCCCCTCTATTAGATGGATGAGGTGTCACGGGGGATTTTCAAATAGGTTCCAAAATGAACAAAGCCACTCTTAAAATTTTCATTGGGTGGGAAACACAAAAAACAGCAAACAAAAGAAAAAAAAAAATTTTAACTAGAACCTCAACATAACCCTATAGTTTTTGTTTTCCTTATTTATTAAAAAATTTAGAAATCCCCCTTTGGGTGGGGGGGAATTTAAAATTACATTTTCCCTTACAGTACAAGGTTTTTTTCCCCAATAAGGCAAAGGGCCCTACACAGCTTTTAAAACCGATGGGTTTTTTCCCGGTGGTTTTTGGGAAATTCAAAAAACTACTAAAAATTTCCGTTTGGGTTTTTTGCCCCCATAGAACTGTAGGACAAAAAAAACTACCTGTAGTCTACACAGTTGGTATTTTTTTTTAAGATTGTTTTCTGGTGCCGGGTGGGTTTCTAAAAATTTTTTTGAAAAAACCCTCCGGCGCCGGGCATCTTTCCCGGTTTCCTGAAAAAATTGAATTGTGGGGCCAAAAGGAAAAAAAAGGGCAAAAACCCCGCCCTGGGGGTTTTTTGCGCAAAAATTTTTACAAAACCGGGGACAAAAATTTGTAGCTTTCCGAGGGTTTTCGTCCAAATTTGGTTTTCCCCTAACCTAATTTTGATTTGAGCAAAATTTATTTAAAAAAGGGAAACCCTTTAAAAATGAAATAACTAGTTACCTGTTTTTAAATATATTGGCATGCTCAATGGAAAGGGTTTAGGAAAAGTAAAAAAAACCCCCAAAATTTTTCATTCTTTTTAAATCTTAATAGATTCAAATTGTTTACAGAGGAAAGAGCTCTGTTTTTCTAATACAAAGCCCCCTCCCTTTCCCTTTCCTCCTTCCACAAAACCCCATACTTTTAAAAGTTAGTGGATGAAACTGTTCTAAAAAAGTTAAGTTCAATAAAAACTTCTCGAATTTCGGAACCAAACCGAACCAAACATTTTACTGTTCGGTCGAGAAAATTTTTCCAAGTTCACCCCGCCTTTTTCACTTTCATTTTCAGCAGCTTTTTGCACTTTTGAAACCACCCCAATTTCCCTTTTCTGCACTTTTGGGGGCCCCTTCATAGGGGCAGGGCAGAGAGAAATTGTCAAAAAAAATCATTGCTGAGGTGGGGGGCTCTCATTGGCGGGCTAAAATCACATGCCCATTTTTATTTATTTTCATGGTATTGCCCTGTGAACGCCATTTTCAGCTCATCCTATGTACTGTACAGACTGTTCTTAAATTAATTTGCATTTTTTCCCCTCCAAGACCCTCAACATTTTTTTGGAGTTTGGGATTTCGGGGTGGCATTTTTTCCCCACACCCAGAAGCCCGTTACTTTGGGGACATTTTCAGGGTCACATTACGCCATAATTTCCTTTAAATCCATATAAAATTGGGAAAAATAAAATTTTTCAGAATGCTTGGGTTTTTCAAATCATACCAGTGCCCAAAAGTTCGTTTTTTTTTTTCCGTTTTAGGGGTTCAGTAATTTTAAAAACACACCGTCTCCCCCAACTCCTTGGTCAAAAAGGGCTTTTTGGGGCCCCCCCAGGATGCAGGGGGCCCCCCAGCAAACCCGCAAACCCTTTTAAAGCACTTCCCCGCTTTCAAGCTGTCCCCCCCTCTTTTTAGTTAGTCATTGAAAGGAAATTTAAATATTTTTTTTCCCCTCAATTTTTTTTTGTCCCCTCTTAAAACCAAATTTTTTTTCACAAAAAATTGTTCCATGTTTTTCCAGTTTTCTATTATTTATGGGAATACCCGGCCCTTTTTTTTCCCACCTATAAGGTATAAAAATTAACCAGAACACTTCTCGCCATAACTTTAAATTGGGGTTTAAAGTTCACTTTTGAATAGAACTTTGAACTGAACTCACAAAAATTTTTAAAAACTTTTTTCTGTTTTGCCCCAACCCCTAGTTAAAAGTACATAAAAAAATTTTTTTGCCCCGTAGCCCCCACAAAGGGGAAACCCCCCTTTTCAAAAGGAATTTTTATAGGGTTCCCTTAATACTAAAAAAAATTTTATTTTGGGGAGGAGCTCCCTCTGGGGACCGTAACATAATTTAAATTTCCCGTTAATTTAAAATGATAACCCGTTTCAATTAAATTTCATTAGTAAGTCTTCCCCTGTTAAAACTTGGGTTTCCCCAAGGTTTTTCCCTTTAAATTTTCTCCTATTTCTTTTTTGAAAGTACAGATGTAATATGTTTTGAGTTTCAAAGAGTTTTCTTCAGGTGAAAGTAAGTATGTTAGACAGTGACATCCTGCTCCCACACCCCGAGCTCTAGAAGTAGTCGCTGGCCTAAGGCATCCCATCTGTAACACAGTAAAACCCCGAAGGGATTCCCCCCAATCTTCCCTCCCAAACAAACCCGCAAAAACACCCATGCACACAAGTGGGTGGCTCAAGCTGGGTGCACATTTCCTTAAGTGCAGGTACTTTGCTATCCAAACCGACACCATAAAAATTTTATAATAGGTTTTTTAATATGTTTTAATGGGTACTTTTAAAAAAACTTCGGGTTTTTATCCCCCCCAGTGTAAAAGATGAAAATCTTGTAAGAGCCTGGCTCCCAAGCAAATGTAAATGCAGATCTCTCAGTACTGACATTTCAAAAGAGTGCAGTCCCACCAGCAGAGAATCATTCCTTTTTATCGGCTCTGCTGTCACTCATGTTGATTAAGTCTGATAAACACTGCAATTCTCCTGGGGCAGAGAAAAGGACACAAAAGAGCCATGTAACCAACATAAAAGCCAGGCACATTTCTTCTGAAGGAATAAAACTTGATCGTTTGTATACTTTTGAAAACAAAATACCCTTTTTTGGAAAAAGAAAAAAAAGACCTATGGGAAATTTAAGTTCACCACTTATCAGGGCCCGTTTCGTGTCTGCTTTCAATCCACTGAACCATTTCAAAAATGAATCCCCTGTTTTTCTTCAAAACCCCCTTTTGTCCCCTAAGTGTTTTCTGAACCTTTTTCGGTGGGGAAAAAGCTCGCAATTACTTTCAATGAATTTTGAACTGCAGTTAATGTCTGGTGATTTCTGAAACAAAGGGTAGCCGGGGAAATTTCCCTGGGCCCTTTTTTTATGGTTACGGAACGTTTTTTCAAAAAACCTCACCCTTTCCCCCACCCGAAAAAGGCAAATTATAAAATGAGTGCTCTGAGCGACATGTCAGAATTGGGCTTCACCATTTGTCGCTGTATTTTACACAAATACTATTTTAAACCCCCATTCAAAATATGTATTTAACATCGTACCCCCAAAAGTAGCACAAACTTGTGCCCCCGCCACAACACATTTGCATGGGAAGTTGGTGCCTAAGATAAGCTATGCTAACAAGGGATACCACATGCCCGATTTATGGGCAGGTTTTTATACAACGGGCGCACTATCCCCTATGGAATGCGCCCCTTTTTTTGACATGTTTTCCCCATATCTCAATGATTTGCACTGATGACTGTAACATTGGAGATCTGCAGGGGCATTGCGATGGTCCTAAAACATTCAGGACCTTGGTCTTCTGTGTTACATTTTGCTCGATAGGGATAGAGTTCACACAGCAAATTTTTTAGCACATCCCTGGGGAAAATGCGACATATTTTTACAAGAAAAAAAGTATTCTTCTGTCCCCTAATTTCAAACCCTACTCCCCAAAGATCCAGGCCATCAACCCCAGAGTAAAAACCTTTTAGATAAAAATCAGCGCTGACAAATTAGATTTTTCTAAATTTTTTTCAACATGTATGACAGTGTAAAAACCTTTAAAAATTAACATCATCAAATAATACCCCCTAAAAAAGGAACAACTATCCCATATGGTTTTTGTTACTAAAAAAAAAAAATCCTACAATCCCACCCCCAATAATAGCCCCATTTAAAAGAACCAAATCACATGGGTTAAAGCCTCCCCCTTGCTGGGGGCACCCAAAAAAGCTAGTGACAGACATGTTTTCTAAAAGGCCCACGGTGTTGGGGGGCTAAAAATTTTGCACATTTTTTGTAAATTACCCCTGAGGGAATAAAATTAGTTCCCCCCTTTAAATTTTATATGATGCTCCCCCGTCCTTTTTTTGCTTTTTTGATACTATTGGTGGTTTGTAAAAGGGTTTTTGCAAAAATTTTGGGGTTTGGGCCCTAGTGCATCATTTGTGCTTTTGGATCTCTTGTGTAAAATTTTTGGGTCTGCTCCCCATCCTTTTTTTTTGGGTTTTTTCTAGGCTGCTTCTCCATGCTGTGTCCCTTTTTTCTGAAAGATGCTGTTTTTTAAAGGGAGTTTTTAAATTTCTAAAATTTCTGCAGTTTTCAGCCCAAAAATAGTCATTCAAAGAGTCAGTTTTTTTAAAACCCCCCCCCCATTTGAGGCTACCCCCCCCCCACCTCAACTGATAAACCTATTATTTTAAATTTGGTTGGGAAAACATGGGGAATAACACCAAAGGGCGGGGGCTATTCTTTGGGGGAAACGGGGCAAAACCTTCCAAAATAAGATTTGGGGTTTAATTGCTCTAAAACTACAGCATCTTCAGAAAAAGAGACAAAAGCGCTGGAACACGGGTCTGACACGGGCTTGTGTTTTTTTTTTTTTTTTTTTTTTTTTTTTCCCCCCAAAAGGGGGGGGGCCAAAACCCAAGGTTAAAGGGTTTCCCCTTTAAGGACCAAATAATACCCCCAACCATGACCAAAAAAGGACCATTGCTTTGTAAACCAACCATTGAAAACCCGGCTCCCCTGCACTATTTTTTTGTAAAAGGTATCCCTATTTTGGGACATCCTTAACACCTTCCACCATGTTTTGGGAAATTTTTACATTGTGGGCACAAAAGGGGGCGGCTTCAAAAGGGGTTACGCACGTGTTTTTTACAAAACAGTGGCGGGTATTGGAGGGGCCCCTTTTTTTTTAAATTCCTTTCCGCCAAATAGCAAATTTTGGTACATCCAATGTCCCCCCAGAAGTAATGTTATGTGCTTAAATCGTGGCCATACAGGAAGCGCAAAAAGAATGCAGGATTAAAGCGGGGAATTTTTAAAATTTTGGGGAAATTTTATAGTGGTACACGAGATACTATTTTACTAATTTTGTCAAACCCCAAACTTTTTTTCATGAGGAACTTTTTAGAGTTTATTTTCTCTTGTTAATCAAGGCAATACTTAGCCTGGCTGTTTGTTCATCTCTTTTTTTGGCCCCCCTGGTTTAGCTTTAAACTTTCTGTGCATTTGCAGTCCCCTGAGAAAGTGCTGGCAGTTGGGGCCCCGAAAACATGTCCCCATGTTTTTGGGCAATTTTTTTTTTTGTTTAGGAAAAGAACAGGGTTTTTAGGGTTCATTGGGGCAAAAGGTTTCTTGAAGGGGCCCCGGGCGCCCTTACCGGGGCAACTAACCCCGGAAAAAATATCCTTTTTTCTTTTCAGGCCAAGTAGGGGTTTTGGGTAGGCTTTTAATTTCAACCTTTACACCTTGTTGTTCTATGCACACCAATTTGGTTCTTCTTATGGGAGTACCTCCAATTTTAAATTAATTTAAAATTTCCCTTTTCTTCTGAAAGGCAGAAAAATTGTGACTTTTTTTCCCCCTCATTTTTAGTTTTGATGTTTTGAACTTTTATTGCATTTGTTTTTTATTAAAAGGTTTGTAATTTTAAAAATATTTGTGAATTTAAAAACATTTTTTTGGTTTGGCAAATAATTTCTGTTTCAAAATTTTTTTACCCCCCAGGGGGCTAGAGCCCTTGGTTTTCTCCTGTTTGATTTAAAAGAAAAAATTTCCCAGGTCAAGCACCTCTACCTGCTTTAAACAAATCCCCGGCAAAAGGGGTGATACATCCTCCCCTGTATTTTATCAGCGGTAAAGCAGCTTGTTTATGTTTCTTCCAAACCAACTTTAACCCTTTAAAGCTCTTTTGGTTTTCCCGCTCTTTTTTTTAAAACCTTTCCCAAAAGTAAAAGTCCCTCCCAAAAAAAATAGCAAGCTGATATGTCAAATTTCTGCTTTAGAACCAACCCCCAGCCCTGAGGGAGGGAAATGGGGAATCTGAAGCTTAAAATTTTGAAAAACTTATAATTTAACCCTTTAAAAAAGCATTCATTTAAACCAAACAGGGGGTTTTTCAAAAACTCTGCATACAGCTTTTTATTTCCAAAATAAAAAAAACCCATGGAGAAAAACTATAAAACCCTAAAAACCTAGAGCTGGGAAACTTGGGTTTTAGGAGGGGAAGAAAAAAAAAATAGTTGGGAAACCCCTTTTAAAAAGGAAATTTAAAATGCAGGCTCTGTGAAACAGCATGGTAAAATACCCCTTTAAGCCCATACCCTGACGATTTATGTTTTCATAGCCATCAGGGTAAGATTCAAAAAGTCTAAATAATGTCTATATAAACTATTAGGCCTCATATTTTCAGCAGACCAATATGCATGAAGGCTGCATGATTTCCTCCAGATCACTGCAGATCCTTTTTAGGAATCTATGGGTATTTTTAAAGTGCAGTCTTATCCAGATAGTTTTAAGAATTATTAAAGCAACATCACATTACTACAATAAATGTAACATCATACTTGTCAACTCTCCCAGACTGTCTGGGAGACTCCTGCAAATAGGGGAAATCTCCCGAACTGTTACGCCTTCTGCTGCCTATGGCTAAAATTGCTGCCAGAGGCTCTTTAAAAAGGAGAAGAATCAGGACAATATCATAATGTCCCTCCATTGTTTTACCAGATGCTCCAATAAAGATTTAAGGTTTTTTGTTTTTTTGCAAATGTCACTGCCTAATGCCAATGACTGCAGTTGTCGGTTTTGCCTTGGCTGCTTCTATTTATTGGTTGAAAATTTTAAAAATAGACATTCCACTATAGTCAATATATAAATTCACATCCAGCTAAGGCAAAACTACCAGCTGCAGGCTGACACTTTCAAGATGGGAAGGCCCATGGGTATTGAACCCTTCACATTCTAAATATACCTACCAGCAACTGCCACAGAGGCGGACCATCATATTAGAGGGTTCACTTCTGATTGTAACCCATCTCTTCCTAATAGTACTGGTGCCTTGGGTATTGCGGTAATAGTTATAGGGGGTTAGTGTCAGCCTTGGGGTGACACAAAGCACTGATTGCTGACACCAAGCCCTAGCTATAGCAATGGAGAGGTAAAAAAAAGGAAAATAAAATGGTAAAAATGGTCAAAAAATATAAAAAAGACACAACAAAAAAAGTACTTTGTTTAAATTAATACTCCACAACCACATCAATTGTACTTAAGAAATTCATCCAATACTGGTCCAACGTAGCTCAATAAATCTTATGTAATCCAAAGGGAAAATAAAACACTACAATAAACATTGCAGCACAGTCTTCATGTTGCACGGTATGATACTGGGAGGAACAGGCCTGTACTTATCTCTTCCACCCATACCCCCACATTTGTGTTATGCGGTTTAGTGCCAACACAAAATACAACCTTGTCACCCTGTAACCCACCACATCCATCTATCACTCTATGGAGAGTATTTACAGAGGTGGAGAAACAGTAGGGAGGTGCTGGAAAAATAAGGATTCTGAGATATTTGTGTGGCAAATTGTGCAGAAACATGGTCGACAGAAGTCATCATGTTTATCTGGACTGGATGGTAAAAGAAAGGGAAAGCAAACAACTACAGTCAGAGAAGACATCAGCTGTGATACACCAGATGTAACTTCACTGTAATCACTTATATAGTGGGTTTCAAAAGTATTTATACTCCTTGAACTATTCCTCATTTTTAAACATTACAATCATAATCTTGTATTTTATTGATATTTTATAGTGGGAGAGAATATCTTTCCTTGGGGCGAGCCACCAATAAATTTAGTGTACGGTTTTTTGCACCTCACTGACTGTTTTACAAAAAGCAAAGGCTTCTGGGAAAAGAGCTGAGGAGCTCCAAAGCACAATCTATTGGATGTAGTTATCCTCAATTCACATGTAGCTCGCAGGAGCCTTGCAGTGTGAAAGGGATATTTTAAGTGAAAGAGCAATGCAAAGTAGCAAGTAAATATGAAGTGTAAATAATATGATACTCACTTTTCCAAATTTCTGCAAATTAAAAAAATGAAAAGTGTGGCAAGAATAAAGCCACCCAGAGTCAAAACTAAGACTACCTATAACAGCAAAGATAGTTACAGTCTTTTGGTAGATGTTTATGCTAGCTCTGCACAACTAGAGGCTGAAATTGTTGCCCATTCTTCTTTGTAAAATAGCTGTAGCTCAGTCAAATTCATTGGTGAACATTTGTGAACAGCAGTTTTGATTTGAACCATTCCCTTGTAGTTTGGGTTAAATGATTACGGTTGTTGTCCTGCTGGAAGGTGAACCTGCACCCCAGTCTTAAAGGGGTTTTGCCAAGAAGGGATTTCCTCAGCTAACAGGCTGAACTTGAGCCTTGAGCCTTTAAAAGAGGGGCGTTGTGTTTCTGTGTTTAAAAAACAAGTACCTCCTCTGTGATGTCATAGCACCACCTCCCCTGCACTTTCCCGAGGAGGCTCAGTCTCTGTGGCTGAGCAAACATTGTTTTGCTACATCACAGAGGAGAACTGTAGTGCACAAGTTAATGGGTTTTGTTTTATGCCTCTTATCTGCTCAGGAGAGATTAGCTCTGGGCAGGCAGCTTTCTTTCATTCCTTCATGGACACCGTGAGCCAAGGGATTGTCTGCAGTTTTACTAAGATAATTACATTACAACCAGTGGATTCTCTATGCAGGAGACAAAGGATAATTTTTCCACAGTCCCTTCAAAGCTGCAGAGGGGGGGCGGGAGAAGAAGGGCTGCTCAAGGAGCATCTGCAATCTCTTTTCTGATAATTACATTAGAACTAGTGGATTCTCTATACAGGAGATAGAGACTTTTTTCCCTGGTCCCTTAAAAGCTCTTCATGTTCCCTGCCAGGAGATAAGAAGTTCAGACAATGCAAGCACAGCCAGATCAGTGTCCTGATGTCACAGGCTTCACTTTTTTAATTACATATATTTAGAAAAGTGATTAAATACCTATTTTGCAGGATCCCACGTCAACATTACATTGTGGCAATACCCCTTTAAGTCTTTTGCAATCTCTAACAGGTATTCCTCCAGGCTTACACTGTATTTAGCTTCATTTATCCTCCCATTAACTCTGAACAGTCCCTGCTGAAGTAAAGCATCCCCCCAGCTTGTTGCTGCCACCACCATGTTTCACTATGGGGATGGTATGTTAAGGGTGATCAGCGGTGTTGGCTTTCATCCACACATAGTGTTTGGCATTTAAGACAAAAAGTTCAATTTTGACCTCATCTGACCAGAGTACCTTCTTCCACATGTTGTGGAATATACAAGGTAAAATGTCTATTTCACCCACAAGATGGCTCCTGCATTCAGACTACACCCAAGATGATGTAAGAGAACTACAGGTGGCAGAGTGAACCAAACAATTGGCATAACCAATCATGGACTGACAAATATGCTTACTTAGGTGTTTTGTGTGAGGGTCTGCACTCAGCCCTCCTAGTACTTTGCACCCAACACTGAACAATAGGTTATAAAAGCTGCTGTTTATGTGAAATAAACAGGAAGTGTCTTTCTAGTGAGCTAGAGAGTTCAGTGTGTGACTTCTTCTGTGGATGCACCTTAATACATCCGATTAGTAAACCGGTTGACAATCGTGATTCAGTACTGTTTACATGCTGATCCAAAACACACATGCTTGCTGTGTCCGCTACATAACTGTTTGCAAATTGCAAATGGAATTTCTTATGACTTGTTTTCAATAACGGCTTTTTTCTTGGCACTTTTCCATAAAGACCCGTTTTGTGGTGTACTGACTAATAGTTGTCCTATGGACAGATTCTCCCACCTGAGTTTTGGATCTCTGCAGCTTCTCCAGAGTGATTCTGAGCCTCTTGACTACTTCTCTAATTAGTGGTCTCCTGTTACGGCTGTCAGTTTAGGTGGGTGGCCATGTTTTGGTAGGTTAGCAGTTGTACTACACTCCTTCCATTTTTGGATGATGGATTGAACAGGGCTCCATGAGAAATTCAGAGCTTAGACTGTTTTTTCTAAAATCGAATCCTACAATACTCTATGTCACGACTGTATCTCTGAGCTGTCTGGTGTGTTCCTTTGTTCTCATGATGCTTTTTGTTTAATAATGTTCTCCAACAAGCCTCTGAGGCCTTCACAAAATAGCTGTAGTTATACTGAGAATAAGTTACATACATATGTGCTAAATAAGTGACTTCTAAAGGCAGTTGGTCACTCTGGATTTTATTTAGGGGTATTAGAGTACAGGGGGCTAAATACATATGCATGCCACACTTTTCTGTTTTTTTAATTTAAAAAATTTCGAAAAACACATATCATTTTCTTTATACCTCACAAATACTTGCTACTTTGTTTTGCCTTATTACATAAAATATCAATAAAATACATTTAAGTTTGTAGCTGTAACATTTAAAAATGAGAAACAGAATATTTCTGCAACCTAGTGTATCATCTGCAGAGCTCCTGTATATAACTGGTAGCTACCAATATATGGTAACTGTATGGGGGGTAATATTGGTAGTAGTGTAATCTATAATTCAGGAACAATTTGGCGGTATTATTCAGTCACTATATGGTGATGATGTGATCATGGTGAGGCTGTATTATTTTGACTTTTATAATAGTACTTTTTGTAATATTGATCTTGGTAAACTGGTTTGGACAGAAACAGTATAGTGATATCTGCTCATTGTATAGCAGTATTATGGATAATATTCATCTTGGTATACTAGTTTCGTCAGTAACAGTGTGATGATCCGTGCATAGTGGTATTTTGTTGTAACTGTATGACCATTATCTAGAGGTGTCATCCATAGAACATTGTCTTGTGGCTATTAGTATGAATTAATTCATGCAAAAATATTATGTAATATAAATACACCCTAATAGACTCTAGTAATAACACTGATGTGTTGACACTGGTCTGCTGGAGGAAGTTGGTGCCAAATGTTGGGAGATATGGCTATTAGACTCTGCAGTCTGTAATGGGCATAATAATAAATCCCATCCCTGCCTCCTCATAGCCTTTCTTGCTCTAGAGCAGTGTTTCTCAACTCCAGTCCTCAAGACTCACCAACAGGTCAAGTTTTCAGGCTTTCCTCAGTATTGCACAAGTGATATAATTTTGGTCAGTGCATTCAGTGGGAGATCCTGAAAACATGACCTGTTGGTGGGTCTTGAGGACTGGAGTTGAGAAACACTGTTCTAGAGGAAAGTTTATTGTGGCATCTCTAAACTTTCCATGGTGCTGAATATACTATCCAATGTCTAGGAAAGCTGGGTGATGCCACATCCCCAAATTTGCTTCCTTCTAGAGCTGCTACATGGTGGCCTGAAGAGTCTGTGGCCCAATGCCTGTGATGGTTATAGACTGATCAATTATAACTGGTGCAGAAGCTAAAATTAAAGTAGGCTCTTCTATCAGAATGAGCCTATCAGCTCTTCTGTTACACAGATTGCCCCATTCCCATTAATAATGTGCATTGTTTTAGGGCCCTGTTATATATATGTACTGAGGCTCGGAGATTAAAGTTCTAGAAGCAGAAGGTGTGCTAGTATATACTCTAGCAGACAAATCTATCTTTAATCTGAAGCTAAATATTGGAGGTTGACATTCTCTCTTATAAATGATGATATCAGATTGTGCATTCCCAATTCAATTATCACAGTCTCTACTACAAGCCTTCATTGTGGAGCGTTCCACTCCAGTAATGTATTGTGTAGAAGTATTGCTTTTTGCAGAGTAATTATGTTTAATTTTGCTTTTTAGATGAATTGTTTAGTACATGTGATCAATATACATCATCACTGGAGCAGACCTCACTCACATATAGATCGTTCAGAGGAGCTGAGTTTTGTTGCTTTATTCATCATCTTGCAATCTTTATGAGCAAGATTTGTCAAGGTAAAACAGTTTTCTCCTAGGATAATGTATGTATCTATTTTACTATTATTTCATAGTGCAGGTCAGGTGAACTTCTAACACACACAGAATACTGAAGTGCAGAAAAAGAAATAATAATATACAATGAGATACCATGCAACCCGAAATGTATCTAACCTGCATATATTGAGTCATATTCGTCTCTTAATCACACTTTCTGTACGTTTTCTCTTCATAACTGTACGCAGTGGGGAGGGCAGTTCCTAGGCTAAATTTCACTCAGGGCGAGGTGAAGAAATTTCACCACCCCCACCCGTAACATATGGCGCCACAGTGCGCCACATTGCATCACCATAAACAAAATCCAAAATATACAAAAAGCTTTACCACAATGTGTTACATATAAAACTACTAAATAATAGTCATACAGTTACCAAATAACACTGCTACACAAAACCAGAATCCCAAGACCACTAAGACCACATATCACCAACACACAGTGACCGAATAATACTACCACACCATGACCACCATATAGTGACCGAATAATACAAACTGACCATTACTGAGTATAAACCATTATACTACAACTAATATTACCGGCGTAGAGTGACCATACAGTGATGGATACCAGCTGTACACAGGCTCTGCAGACATATAAATGGTTACAGTAAAGTTATATCTAGTGACTCACAGGAGACGTCTCTGAAGAGGTGTTCTCTTTCTCTTCTTCTTCTTCTCCATCTGTCCCAGACGCCATGACGGCTACTCCCGACTTTTCACTGTAAAATTTACAAAACAAATATCTTAAAACTCCTCAATTTATCAGCACTTCTCTACCAATTCACATCTCTATACAAACTCCCCATCTATAGCACCTCATATGGTAGCCATATAATATGCCCCCTGTAGCCACATAGTAGCCCCCTATAGCCAGTTAGTAGCCCCCTATAGCCAGGTGATGCCCCCCTGTAGCCAGGTGATGCCCTCCTGTAGCCAGTTGATGCCCCCCCTGTAGCCAGTGATGCCTCCCTGCAACCAGTGATGTCCCTGTAGCCAGTGATTCCCCCTGTAGCCAGTGATGCCCCCCTTGTAGCCAGTGATGCCCCTGTAGCCAGTGATTCCCCATGCAGCCAGTACATGCTCCCTGTAGCCAGTGATGCCCCGCTGTAGCCAGTGATGCCCCCCTGTAGCCAGTAGATTCCCCCTGTAGCCAGTGATGCCCCCTGTAGCCAGTGATGCCCCCCTTGAAGCCAGTAATGCCCCCCTGTAGCCAGCACATGCCCCCTGTAGCCAGTGATGCCCCCTGTAGCCAGTACATACCCCCAGTAGTTAGTGATGCCCCTGTAGCTAGTACATGCCCCCTGCAGCAAGTAGAAGCCCCCCTGTAGCCAGTACATGCCCCCAGTAGTTAGTGATGCCCCCTGTAGCCAGTACATGCCCCCTGTAGCCAGTACATGCCCGCTGTAGCCAGTAGAAGCCCCCTGTAGCCAGTGATGCCCCTGTAGCCAGTAGATGCCCCCCTTGTAGCCAGTAGATGCCCCCTGTAGCCAGTGATGCCCCCTGTAGCCAGTAGATGCCCCCCCGTAGCCAGTGATGCCCCCTGTAGCCAATTGATGCCCCCTCCTGTAGCCAGTGATGCCCCCTCCTGTAGCCAGTGATGCCCCCTCCTGTAGCCAGTAGATGCCCCCTCCTGTAGCCAGTGGATGCCCCCCCTTGTAGCCAGTAGATGCCCCCCTTGCAGCCAGTGATGCGCCCCCTGTAGCCAGTAGATGCCCCCCTTTAGCCATGATGCCCCCCCGGTAGCCAGTGATGCCCCCTGTAGCCTGTAGATGCCCCCTGAGCCTGTGATGCCCCTGTACCTGTAGATGCCCCACCGCGCCAGTGATGCTCCCTGTAGCCAGTGATGCCCCCCGTAGCCAGTGATGCCTCCCTGTAGCCTGTAGATGCCCCCTTGCAGCCAGTGATGCGCCCCCCCGGTAGCCAGTAGATGCCCCTGTAGCCAGTGATGCTCCCTGTAGCCAGTGATGCCCCCCTGTAGCCTGTAGATGCCCCCCTGTAGCCAGTGATGCCCCCTGTAGCCTGTAGATGCCCCACCTGTAGCCAGTGATGCTCCCTGTAGCCAGTGATGCCCCCCGGAGCCAGTGATGCCCCCCTGTAGCCTGTAGATGCCCCCTGTAGCCTGTAGATGCCCCCCTGTAGCCAGTGATGGCCCCCTGTAGCCAGTGATGGCCCCCTGTAGCCAGTAGATGCCCCCCTTTAGCCAGTGATGCCCCCCTGTAGCCTGTAGATGCCCCTCCTGTAGCCTGTAGTGCCCCCCCTGTAGCCAGTGATGCCCCCCCGTAACTAATTATAAAATAACAAAAGAGTACTCACCTCAGTCCGCACGTCCCGGTCTGGAACTGCTTAGCAGTGGGAGCTGCTGAGCGGTGTAAGCAGCGTGACGTCATCAAGCTGCTTACACTGCACGCAGCTCCTAGGGGTCTCCTCGGCGGCAGAGCTGCCAGCCGAGGAGACCCAGTGTCGCAGGGGGTGCGGTGAAAGCTGTGCGCCCCCTGCGACGCTGATACAGTGGAGGAGTCAGGGCGGGGATGATCCGTCCTGCCTCCTCCCTGTGACAACAGCAGCTGCTGGCTCTGCGCGACTGTTGTAAATATTCCTCAAGATGAGATCCATGATTGGTGTTGAATCCAAAATTTGTTGACTTCTGGAAGGTTTCACCTGTTCTGGTACTTTGGGGGCTTTGCAAATGCAACATGGCCCCACCAAAATCTGCATTCCAAAAACTATATAGTGCTCCCTACTTTGTATGCCGTGCCATGCACCAAAACAGCAGTTTACACCCACATGTACAGTATAGTATTGCCAAACTTGTAAGAAATTGTGTAACACAATTTGGGGTGCTTTTTTTCCAGGATTCCCTGTAAAAATTAAACATTTTCTGCTAAAATTACAGATTGTTGGAATTTTTTTTATTTTATTTAATTTAATGCTAAAAAAATTTGTGAAACACCTGTGGGGTCAATATACTTACTATACCCCTGGATATATTCCTTAAGAGGTGTAATTTCCAATATGGGGTCTTTTTATGGGTATTTATTATGTTTTAGTACCTTGGGGTGTCCACAAACTTGAAATGGTGCCTAAATAAAATCGTATTGAAAATGAGACCCCAGAGTCTGATAGGTGCTCTTCCTACTCTGAGGTTTGTGGTTGAGCCAAACACTGCACTAGGGCCGCAGATGAGATATCTTTAAAAACAGCAGAGTCTGGGGAATTGATGTTGAGTGTCATTTATCTGGTCACATCTATCGTGTTCCAGTGAATAATAGCTAAAAATTGAAAATCTGTAAAAAAAAAAAAAATCACCTCCACTTTTCTTTAATTTCTGTGAAATTTCTAGAGTAGTTACAAACTTTCTGAATGCTTTTTACATACTTGAAGGTGTGTAGTTTCATAGATGAAGTTATTTATGGGGTTATCAAAAATACAGGCCCCTCAAAGCCACGTCAGAACTGGACTGGTCCCTAAAAAATCTATTTTGCTAATTTTCTTGAAAATGTGAATGACTACTTAATTTCTATGCCCCCTAATGTGATAAAAAAAATAAATGATGCCGACCTACAGTAGTTACATGGTAGATGCTAGTAGATGCCGGCGCAGGTCTCAGCACACTAAGGGGAAGTCACAGCAGGGGCCAGAGCTTTAAACCATCACAAAATATGACATAACCTGCTCTGTTAAACTCTGATACATGTAGAGGCCTCCACGAATGAATGGAGAGGGTGTCGGCAGTAATTTTGCGTTGACGTCTCTGATCATTTTGCCCTTCCTTTCATCCGTCCGCTTTCAATCGGTCAATAATCCATCAATATTGCTAAAGCCAAAAACAAACAGGAGTTGATCCAAAACAGAGATGACCAGTAAATGAGATATTTGCATGTCTTCTTTGTTCTGTATCCACTCCTGCTTTTGACTATCAATCCTGATGCTTTTCATTCCTTCTGACAGATGAAAAGAAGGGGAAAACCAAACATAGTGGCAACGTCATAGAGTGGTGAGGGTGGAAACAGCATTAGGAAACCACAGGGTGTTCCAGTGAGACAGCGGTCACTTGGCAGCAGCATGAGTAGGCCACAGAGTGGCCTAATGACAGAGTGTGGAGGTGACGGCAGCAGCAGCAGCATGAGGACATAGAGTGGCACAATGACACAGTGTGGAGGTAACGGCAGCAACAGCCGCAGCTTGAGGTCAGAGAGTGGCACAATGACACAGTGTGGAGGTGACGACAGCAACAGCAGCATGAGGTCATAGAGTGGCACAATGACACAGTGTGGAGGTGACAGCAGCAACAGCAGCAGCATGAGGTCATAGAGTGGCACAATGACACAGTGTGGAGGTGACGGCAGCAACAGCAGCAGCATGAGGTCATAGAGTGGCACAATGACACAGTGTGGAGGTGACGGCAGCAACAGCAGCAGCATGAGGTCATAGAGGGGCACAATGACAGGGTGTGGAGGTGGTGGCAGCAGCAGCAGCATGAGGTCAGAGAGTGGTACAATGACAGAGTGTGGAGGCTGGTGGCATTTACCAGTCCCTGGTAAAGATGGTGGGAGGCAGAAGGCATCAGAAGAGTTTCTGAGGCAGGTACTTTGAGTCGAGACTCATTTCTCAAAGTTATGGTGAGGCGTCATGGCTGATGTAATCTGATGCCTAAGGCATTGGTGTGTGGAAATCCTGGCCAATCCACGCCTAATTCATCTTGACAAAGGTCAGTCGCTCCACATTTCCGGTGGACAAGCAGGTTCTCCTTGGGGTACCGATGGCCCCCGCCACAGTGAACACCCACTCCGATGCCACACTACTGGCCGGGCTGGACAGTTTCTCCACTGCATACTCAGCAAGTTGCAGCCACACATCCAGTTTGGCTGCCCAGTAGTCCAGCGGATTTTCTATTTAGGGTGGCAGAGTGCTGTCCAAGTAGGCCACCACCTGTTGGTTCAGGGTCTGCTCCAGGTCCTGCTGCTGGTGGTGAGTGCCCTCTTCACTAGGCGGGTGAAGGAAGCTGCTCATCAGTGACTCCAGACTTAGGTTGCTGCTGATGGAGCTGGTACTGTTCCTACCACCCCACCTTCCCACAGTAGCTGTGGCAGTAGCACGTGAGTGCTGAGGAACCCCCCGGTCAGACCTGTCAGAGGATGGACGATGCCACACATAGGCAGCGGCCAACTGACTACGGAGGATTTCTCTATAGTATTTGAGTTTGTCCTCCCTCTCAGCAGCTGGAAAAAATGCTCACATTTTGGACTGGTAACGAGGGTCCAAGAGGGTGGAGATCCAGAAGTCATCCATCTGCCGGATGGTGACTATTCGGCTGTCACTAGCCAGGCAAATCAGCATGCTGCGTGCCATGTGCGCAAGTGACTCTGAGGGGCTCCCTGCCTCCATCTCCACTGTATACTGCCACGGTGCTTGGGGGTCATCTGCCTCGTCTTCCTCATCTCCATCTACCTCCTCCAGCTGCTCTTGCTCCTCCTCTCCTGTCACCTGGGTAGAAAAACCACTCATTTCACCAGACAATGCTTGTGCTCCAATGTCCTTTCTCCTCCTCCTCCTCCTCCTCCTCCTCCTCCAGTTCAGGCACCAGTCTAACATGTGCAGGCTGGAATTTCCATGGGTGGAAACATCGCATATCAGCGTGTGTTGGGGGAGGCCTTCTGCCGCTGCAACTCGAGGAGGGTGTGCCTGGCTTCGTAGGAATGGATGAAGTGCATGCACAGTTCCCTGGCCATTTTCAGAATCTTCTGAAGATCGGTGGAAGACTTCAGGAACCTTTTCACAACCAGATTGAACACAGGGCGCATGGACCATCCCTCCTCGGTGCAGTGCAGACACCATGTTCCTCCCATTGTCCATCACCATGGTTCCGATTTGCAGTTGGCGCGGAGAAAGCCACACATCGATTTCTTGCTGCATGATGCGGAGCAGGACCCCCCCTGAGTGACTTCGTACGCGAGGCAAGCCAGGTTAGAACTGCGTGGGCACCACTGTGCCCCCACACATGTGAATGATGGCGCAGCACTTGTGGAGGCTGAGATGGTGGTGGTGGTGGAGGAGGAGGACATTGGCTCAGGAGCAGCAGTTTGACAACATGGAGGAGAAATTGGCGTCTTCTGTCCAAGTTGTTGGTGTGGCTGGGCAGGGAAACACATCACCCAGTGGGCCGTAAAGGACATGTATTGGCCCTGATTGTAGTTACAGCTCCACACGTCCGAACTGCCGTGCACCTCGGAAGAAAACCGATAGGCTCAAGGATTGGTCCACCTTCTGTTCTACATATTTGTGAAGGGCTGGTACTGCCTTTTTGGAAAAGAAATTAAGGCTTGGGACTCTAAACCTCGGCTCGGCACAAGCCATTAGTTTCTCTGAACGGTGCAGAGTCCACCACTTGGAAAGGGAGGGACTGCAGTACCAACAACTTGGAGAGGAGCAGGGTCAGCTTCTGCACCTTAGGATGGTTGGAAGCATACTGCTATTTCTTGGCAATCGCCTCGGTGAACAACTGCTGGCGCCATAAGTGGCAAGGAGCAGGAGCATCTGGACCGGTATATGATGGGAAAGTCAAACAGCTCCCTTCTGCAGAGGTGGTGGAGCCTTGACTGGCTGAAATTGCATGCGTTCCACTCGGTGCGGCTGTTGTTGCTGTGGCAGGATGGACCACCACATCTGAGCCACTTTTCTCCCAGGCCACCGGATGGGGACGCTGCATGTGTTGATGCAGGGCCGTGGTGCCAATGTTAGCTCCCTGGCCACGCTTCACTTTCTGCCCACAGATTCTACATATACTCATTTTCAGCTCCTCTAGTGTCTAAGCAAAAAATTGCCACACCGCTGAGTTGGTGGTTTTGCCGCCAACGCTCCGCACTGAGTGACTACTACCACCGCTGCCTCGGTGAACCCCTGTGCCGCTACTTTCTTGGACCTGCGCAGAGGGTCATCTACCCCGTGGACGTTTGACTACCGACCTCGCACTGCTGCTACCCTGCTGACTCATGGCCACACTACCGACTTGCTGGCTGAGCTGCTGCCTGACGGGCAAGCTGACGCCCTCTTCTCCTGACGATGATGAAGCCCTTGCTTCATCCGGCTCCCAAGTGCGGTCGGCTACATCATCATTGATTATTATTTCATCTTCACTGCTGTCCTCCTCAACGGTCTTGGTATGCAGAGGCTGACCCCTCACAACATGACCTCCCATGCCACTCTCCACATCAATAATTTGCCGCCTACCGCAAGAAGCAGGGGATGTCGGCCCCACTTCTTCGCTGCCAAGTAGCTGCTGAGTGTCCTTAAATTGTTCATCCTCGCTATATAGTGGCGCTGAGTCCAGACCACATATTAGTTATCTGGCTGAGGGAACCGAACGGGACAGAGGCAGTTTTGTGGACAGGTGAGAGCCACTTAGCTGTTCCCGGGCCATGCCAACTAAGGGTTGTGTCTGACGAACCCACTGACTCTTGGCTGGGGTAGTCAGATGTCATCAGGGATGAGGTTGATGACCTAGTCAACCAATCAAAAACTCTTGGGTTGGTGGTCAACACACGGCCACTAGATGACACCGGCAGTTCTGGCCTCACCGAGTCACCCCTGCTGCGACGTCCCCTTACTGTGTTGCAACCTGTGCCTGCTCCAGGAATGTTTGTGCCACTGCCACTCACATGTGTAGAGCCTGCCACCTCTCTGTCTGACATAATGTTTGTTCAAAAATGTACAGACTCAGTTTAGTGAAGATATCTGTATATGATAAATACACACCTTGTATTTGACGCCAAATGAACCCACTAGCAGGCTTGGATAACCCTTGAATATAAATTGCGCTCCAGAAATCAGCAGGAAAAATGTACTCGTATGTGGAGTTTAAAAACACTGTTTATTTTACTGAATATAAAAGCACATACACGCATAATTAACCCTTGGTTATAAATTGCGCTCCAGAAATGACCAGGAAAAATTTACTCGTAAGTGGCGGTTAAAAAACTATGTATTTTACTGAATATGAACGCACAAACACGCTTAATTAACCCTTGAATATAAATTGCGCTCCAGAAATCAGCAGGAAAAATTTGCTTGTATGTAGCATTTAAAAACAGTGTATTTTACTGAATATAGAAGCACAAACACGCTTAATTAACCCTTGGATACAAATTGCACTCCAGAAATGACCAGGACAAATTTACTCGTATGTGGCGTTTAAAAACACTGTGTATTTTACTGGATATAAAAGCACAAACACGCTTAATTAACCCTTGAATATAAATTGCGCTCCAGAAATCAGCAGGAAAAATTTACTCGTATGTGGCGTTTAAAAGCACAGTTTTTTACTGAATATAAAAGCACAAACATGGTTAATTAACCCTTGAATATAAATTGCGCTCCAGAAATCAGCAGGAAAAATTTACTTTTATGTGGCATTTAAAAACACAGTGTATTTTACTGAATATAAAAGCACAAACACGCTTAATTAATCCTTGAATATAAATTGCGCTCCAGAAATGACCAGTTGGAATTAAAATGTATATGGGGTAGAATTAGACCCACCCTGGACTTGAATTACAATGCCTCACAAACTGAATCAAAATGATAACGGAAGAGGAGCAGTCTCTGATAAAAGCAGTGACACCCCCCCAAAATCGCTGTTAAAAGCCATTACCTTTGTGTGAGATCTCTGCTCCTGCAGCAGCCGCTTATGTCAGGGCACAACGAGACGTCCGTACTTATGGTGCTGAAGCCTGCTGGTCTCTTATTGGCTTGATGTCTGCACATGTCATTTAGGGTCTTCCTTTCTTCCTCCCAGAGTTCTCTTCCCCATGTCACGCCATGTGCTTGCGGCCATTTCAACAATACAAAACACACTTCGTTCCCGCGACTTGCCCCAAACTTCTATTTCGTGCAGAACCGAAGTTTTCCTGAAATTCTAAACGAATTCCACTTCGTTAGAATCAATTCGCCCATCTCTAGATAATACTATATATACTATACTATAGTAATAATACTATAGGCCATGGGGTTTCTATCATAGCAGGAAATCCTGAATCCAGCTGTGCCCAAGCACACAACTAACATGTTTACTACCAGCAAACAAGTTTTGTTCCTATTAAGGTCTTTGTGTGGCCAAGTGTTACAACCCCAATTCCTCAAAAATTGGAACGCTGTGTAAAATGTAAAGAAAACAAGAATGGAATTCAATCTGTTAGCAGCTATATTTTATTGACAACAGAACAAAGAACACATATGAAAATTTTAAAATAACTTATTTAGAAACTGATTACAGAAAAACATCTCAAGAAAGCTGGGACAGGGTCGTGTCTACCATTGTGTAGCATCTCCTTTTCCTTTTACAACAGTCTGTAAACATTTGGGAAGTTAGGAGACAAATTGGTGGCATTTTGGAAGAGCAATGTTGTCCCTTTCTTGCTTGATGTAGGATACCAGATTTTTTTTTCCAAAAATTTCATTTCATAATGCACCAAATGTTTTCTATTGGCAAAAGGTCTGGACTGCAGGAAGACAAGTTCATCAACCAGGCTCTTCTTATGGAAGCCTTGATGTTGTGATGGATGCATTTATCCAGACAGCATCTCTTTCAGGGCATGTTTCAGTAAGACAATGCTAAACCAAATACTGCATCCATCCTAACAACATGCTGTTGCAGAGTACGGGTGTTGAACTGATCTTCCTGCAGTCCAGACCTTTTACCAATAGAAAATATTTGACTCAATTTGAAGTGAAAAATCCAGCAAATAAGCTAGAATTTTACATAAGAAATGAAAGGGACAATGTCCCTCTCCCAAAACTCCAGTAATTGGAGAAGTTTTCAGACTGTTGTTAAAAGAGGTGAGGATGCTACACAATGGTGGACTTGGCCCTGTCCCAAGTTTTTGAAATCTATTGCTACCATTAATTTCTAAATTATTATTATTATTTTTTTAATGAATGTAAAAATGCCTAACTTTTAACTTCTGATAAGTGTTCTGTGTTCTGTTGTGAAAACATATGGTTTTATGTGATTTCCAAATCATTGAATTGTTATTTTCTTTACGTTTTACACAGCATTCCTTTTTTGGAATTGGGGTTGCACTCCATAGCCTGCAATGTCAGAAGAGTTCTGCCACAGTTACACCATGGTCAGCCATATCCTGCGAATAACATACTGGAAAGGCACCCCCGTGTATGCTAGTGGTGGCCAATCCCTACCTTTCTTAAAATTTTGGACACAGTACTTATTTTTGTAGACATATTATGCTGAGCAGGGTCAGTGCCAACACTAAAGCATACTAAGCAGCAAATTAGGACACAAACTGAAAGAGGGCTGAAAAATCCTAGCTGTCTTTTTCAGAATCTTGATGTGTAATTCCAACAAAAACTGGATATTGATCCTAAGCATCTCTGCAGTAAACTTAAAATCTATGCCATCACAAGAAGTACTTCTCTCTATAGTACAACAAAAATTTGTCGACTGTGCACCTAATTGGACTGTGCAGCCCTTTTGCTGGAGTAAAATTGCTGCTAACACTTCCAGTATCAGTGACAAGTCTTTAATATATTATTTCTAAGTTAAAATTTATCAAAACTTACTTGTGCTCAGCAACATAAAAAAACAGACTTGTTGACTTTGCAACAATTTTAGTCAAAAAGAACAAAGTTTCAATGCTGAAATTGAAGGAACTAGTAAAAAAAGGGTTCAAAATAATTTGGCACTAGTGTTACTGCTAGGACAAGTTCTCATAAATGTGCCCTTGGTTTTGTGTCCTTAAATCCAATGCTTTGACAGTTGAAAATCAAAGTGTCTGTTTCTATGTTGTCACTAATATAAACTTCTTCTATGGTTCCATGATTTTACTCTGCACATTTGAATAATTATGATAGGTAAGTATTCATTACTTATTACAAAGAACAGTTGTTGAATGCTTCATCTAAATATATTTAATTAAAAGAGCTAGGACTCCAGTAGTGCTTCTTAAAATCATACCCAACTGACCAAGCCTTGAAATATTACTACAAGATTAAAGCCAAACCACTTACATATCTATAAACAGCTGTTTGGGGGTATTTGTGTAGAATAGTGGAACAGCCGCATTGTGTTTACTCAGTAAAATCATAAGTGTGACTTATAATTGTAAAGTATTCTGTTGCATTCTGCTGTTTGGCCACAAGATGCCACTGTTTCCGTTTTCTGGTGTATGCAAATGAGAGATAAGTGTCACGAGGCAGCAAGAGCCATCTTGAAGAAGCAGTGAAGAAAGACTCAGAGAGATCAGGAGAGCACAGGAGCTGAGCGAGGATCAACCCAGCTTTCTCTGAATTTGCCAGGCTCTGGACTGTGAGTTGTTTCAGAGAGAAAGGAGAGCCAGACTGTCTGCACAGACGCTGTTGTCTGAGAGAGCTTCCGGACAAAAAGGACACTTTGCAGAGATTGAGAGGCGCGATTGCATCTGGAAGATCGGCTCCATCAGTAGGAATCTGAACCTCAGAGCAGGAACTGCCAGCCATCGTAAGGTTTCTCAGCCACAAGCGTGCACGCCAACAAACCCAGGACTGTGAGAAGGCCTGTTATTAGTTTAGCTAGTTCAGGTTCGGTTTCAGGCCATGAAGGGTTCACCTTCCAATTCTCCTTTCAAAGTCCCAAATACGCCTTCCTATTCGGGACTGTGAAGAGAGTTTGTTACCGCGCCGCTATTCATGTGACCGGTTTGCCTGCAAGAGAGTTTGTATCATATGTGCATTTCGGGGGGGAAATGGATAACCTTGGTTAAGTTGTAAGCTGCTGTGCTGCACCACGAACATGCCCGTGTATGGCACCACGCGCAATCGTTCCCATTTGTTTGCATGGTATTAAAAAGTAAGGGGTGCTCGGCCTTTCCAACCCCCACGGGTAGGTTAAGTTATCAGGCACCCAGAGGATACACTCCCGGCGGCGTGCTGTGCAGCACAGGGGCCTCGTTTACGAGTTTGTACATAAGTGTTTGGAGGATTCGTTCGCCATACTTTTCTAGAAAGTTCAGTAAATAAAATTGTTGTTGAACTGGTGTTGGAGTCGTGTTCTTTGTCTGTGACTTTGCTGTATTCTGGTCAGCCTGCCTCTGTTCTCGGCTTTCATTTGCCAGTTGTCAGTGAAGAGCAAGGTTTTGGCTGGCTTTGTGAGAGGCTTTAGATGTAGCTCAAAAGGAGTTATGTTCCACTAAAATTTAAATATATTCAAATAAGCTCAAAAGAATAGAGCTAGAAATCCAATGCTACCTATTGATGGGTAACTGACTTGGCTTTAATCTCTTAATTACATTTTAAAGCAAACTGTGTTCATATGTGACTTTGAGAAATGCTACATCCAATAGGATATGCTTTATTAAATATAAACAAATTTTGGTGGAACAATCGTGGCTTGTAAGTCTCCCTAATGAGAAAATTACTCTTTTTTAGTTCCATTCAGCTACATATTATCTTTATCTCTGTTTTCATTCTCCATCTCCATTCTGCTTGCCTCTCTCTTTATATCTCCTTTACTAAGCACAAACTGCACTCCTTACTTAGCATGATAATTATGTGGTCTTCCTCTCCGTAAACAGCCTGAGCTATACAAACTGCAGACAAAAACCAGATAAGGATTAACACTGACAAAATGCAAAGTTATGCACATGGCAAGGTAAAATCCATGCAGTGACTTCAGAGTAGAACTGATATGAAAATGGACTTAGGAATCTTATTTAGCAGTAAACTTAAGCAGATAAATAAGTTGATAGGGGACATCAGAAGTGGTACAGATGCCTATGATAAGAACAAAGTTCTACCACTATACAAGTCCATAGTCTGACCCACACATGGAATATTGTTTACTGTTTTGGGCACCAGCACACAAAAAAGTCATAGCAGAGCTTGAGCAGTTTTAAAGGCGGGTAACGAAAATAATAAAAGAAACTGGAGAACTACAATATTTAGAAAGACTGCCAAAATTAGGATTATTTAGTTTACAGTAAAGACGGCTTTGGCGAGACCTTATAAAGAGATCTCTCCCATGATATATTTACACCCAGGACTGCATTCAAAATGAGTGGGCTTCTTCTACGTCTTGAGCCAAGAAGGTTTCTACATAAACATAGAAAGGGATTCTGTACTGTAAGAACAGTGAGACCGTGGAACTCTCTGCCAGAGGAACTTGCCATGGTGAACTCACTTAACAAGTTTAAAAGAGGGCTGGACGCATTTCTAAAGTACAATACACTGGACAATTTTTTTTTTTTTTTTTTGGGTTTTGCTTCCTTGAAAATTAGAGGTGATTATAATAAACCTATTTGAACTAAGCAGAAATATAGAAATTTTGAGAAACAGGAGATTAAGTTGTACCAATTATGAAGCATTTAAATATTACCCGCAGCATTAGTCCCACTTAAACAAAAATATTTTGCTGCTGATTTTCGTTTATATTCAACTTCCGGTGCATCATGTTTTAGTGTCCAACAATAGTTAGCTAGCATTGATAGATTGCAGAAGCCTTAATAACGATATTTCATCATGGCAATATCTTTTTGAAACTGTTTGCCATATTCATCAATGAGTCCACCAAGATCTGAAGGATTCCAAATGTGAATGCAGAAAATGAATTTTCAATGACATGTTGCACTTCATTCCTTTGTAAGCTGCAAGAAGGTTGTCAACCAATTAGTTGCAGTTTGGTGCTCGATAGTTGCCAAGGAAATTATCACAAACATCCTTGAATGACTTCCAAGTAATTTTGAAGTGCTTGTAATTCAATGATTATGGTTCCAATTTTAATAAACCAACAAATAAAAAATGCCTTTCTTAATCTGGCATCATAATTCTTGGGACATATGTACGTCAAATATCGAAAACCTTCTGCTCACTTGATTATTGCTTTCAAAATTTTTTTTTATCGACCCGAGTTTTATGTTAAGTGGAGTCAGAAATATCATTAATGGGTCCACAAGTACTTTACATGCAACTTTTTTTGCCTGGGAGTCAGCTAGTTACTGATTTGCCACTTCTTTCTACTGTAATGTGACTTCTTAGCACAGCTGTCCCATTCGGAAATGAAACTGCAATACTTGGTATATTTGAGGTGCAATCCAAGCAGCAGTGCCACTACTTTTAAATCTCTACAGGTGTTCCTGTTGTGGTTGCTGTATTTGATGTGTTTCAACAACAGTTCTATATTTCTTTCATGTGTGCAGCATAGCCGCCAACAGGTATGAAAAAAATTAGCATGTGGTGAACGAAGACAGACTTGATGTCTTAACAATAGTTGTTTGAGCGATGGCGTTGGCTATCGAGATCGATCGATAGTCGATAGGACGGACCGCTATCCGATAAGTTTTTTCGAAGGATAGTGAGCGTCGATTATGAGCGATGACCAATTAAAGTCTATGGGAAGCAACAACACCTTCATTATTACACCCAAACAAGGCTGGAGAAGCGCTGAAATTAACATCCACAACAGTCAAAGATACGTGCTACATCTTAGCAACACACTTAGGTTTATAAAAGTCACAGAAAAAAAGTCAAGACCATTCACTATCCCTGTCTTGTAACCACAGCCTGACCCTTAAACCTGCGTCGCCCACAAATTGAAAATTGCAGAATTCATATGATTTGAACCATCATCTTACTTGAACTGGACATGAATATCCTGTCCTGGGCCACAGCATGAGCCCCAAACCTGCATGAACCCTACACATTTAAAAAGTGGCTGGAAAAAGGAGTCCTTCAACCAACCATTTTAGTTTGAACTGGACATTGACTATAACCTGTTCCCCTGGGCCACAGCATGACCCCAAACCTCAATGAACCCCCACATTTAAAAGTGCCGGAAAAAGGATTCTTTCACCACCATTTTAGTTTCACTGGACATGATATACCTGTCCCTGGCCACAGCAATGACCCAAGGCCGGATTTACAAGTGGGTTGCGGTGAAAGGCCAGGCTGGCGTCGTCATGCTTATTAACACGCAGTTTAAAAATGCCCTGATACGCAGCAAACGAAAACTGTTGAGTATGAAGCAGAGTGCGGTAAGCGGAAAGTGTGAGAACTCCAGCCTCCATCGAGTAACAAGCAGTCAATACCTTGGGTAGCCTTGTCCCTCCGTATGATGGGACCAATTGAGCTTCACTTTGGAAAACTGGTGGTTAACGCTCCTGTTACACCCAGTGCCCTTTAATCTCTTGCATTCTTTTTTCTCATTTTTAACTCAACGAGCTGGAGAAATGGGCTCTGTACTTGTTCTCTGTCCGTGCTCCATACTCCATGTCCTCTGAATGATAACCTACATCTGGTCAAGTTTACCTGTACCTCGCCTTGTACAATTCAGAGGAATTTTTTTAACAGCTATTTGTACATCAAAGTTTTTTAGTACTTTAATTCCTAGAAAAGCACATTTTTAAAATAGGATGGAATCCCATCCATGTCTTCTATTCTCTTTTTTCATTGTATTAAATGGGTTGTCCTCCACCCTTTATCAATACAGGGATTGATAGCCTAATGTAAAGATCTTGCAAAAACAAGTCATTTTGCAATATGTGCCATTGAACATGTCCTAAACCTATTCCTGTTTCTGACAGAGCACCATCACCCATAGAGCCTCTCTTGACAATTGTGAAGAACAAATGTCCTGTTAAAAACAAAATTTTTTAGAATAGGGACCTGTAGTATACGCTCATGTCACAAGCAAAATGCCCCCAAAAATTCAAAAGCATGACCCCTTGACACTTTGGACAATTGGAAGACAAATGTCTGTTAGAAACAACATTTTTTAGAAATAGGACCTGTATATAGCTGCATTTCAACACAAAAATGCCCCCAAAAATCAAAGCAATGACCTTGAGCCACTTTTTGACAATTGTGAAGAGACAAATGTCTGTTAGAAACAACATTTTTTAGAATAGGAACGCTCTATATAGCCCCCCCTGCAAAGTCACAGCAGCAAAATGCCCCCCAAAAATTCAAAGCATGATCCTTGAGCCCTTTGGACAATTGTGAAGAACAAAAGTCCTGTTAGAAACAAACATTTTTTATATAATAGTACACCTTAGTATTGCTGCATTTCAAAGCAGCATGACCCAAAAAATTATAAAAATGTACTTCTCAGCCATGTAAAAATTGTGAGTAAGAAATGCCACTTAGAAGCCAATATATTGGTATTTTAAAATATTTTTTTTTTTTTTCTGTTCCAGTAGGGACCATGATTGATTGCTGTATCTCACAGCTCACATACCCCAAAAAATTATAAATATGACTTCTCAGCCACTATAAAAATTGTGAGGGAGAAATGCCTTCTTAGAAGCCACATTTCTGTTCCAAAGGACCATAAATTATAGCTGTATCTCACAGCAACATGACCTCAAAACTATGACAATGCGAAAACTTCTTAAGATAAAGGTGAGTAAATGGAATACGTGTTGTCCTGAAACCTTGCCGTCTTTTTACAGTCTCCTCACAGCAAAACCAGCAAAATTAACTTTTGGAAAAGCAATAAAAATTGCAGTACAAAATATCATTATTAAAAAAAATTTTTCAGAGTACACTATTTTCTGTTTGAAAAAGGAATGTGAAGTAGACCGTCAACTTAATCGTGACCTCGGCAATTTGGGGCCACAACATCATCAGAGAACCAGCCTATTCAATCTAGATGAAAGTCCAAACGATCCACATATCTGTGGAAAGCCGGATGCGTTTGTCTGTAATGACTCCCTCCAGCTGTTACTGAAGTCCGCACAATCTGACCTGGCTGCTGGCAGGACAACACCTCTATGGGCGTTATGAGCCAGCTCGGGCCATTCCGTCCTATTTTGGATACTCCAGAAGTCTATAGGGATCCGGACGACATGCAAAAACATCGGTGTTCTAGACGTCAGATATCGTTCAACCATGATCTTAATCTGATCTCTGTGTGTTGGATGTGTGCCCTGCATTGCATGCTTTGGTGGAGAGTGGTAAACAAAGATTTGCAGAGGTCACCCATTAGTCTTTCTGCCACCTTGCCTGCTGCTGCCGCTAAACGCCTACTTGGCACTCTACTCGCTGTCAACGTCGGCTAATCGTTGTTCCACCGTGACATTTGGGGCAAGCTAAGCAGACGCAACAGATGTCCTCCAGTTGATCAATCACCACGTCTCCATTTCCTGCATTTTACTCGTCTATTTGTGGGTGGAAGGTAAAGGTGCTGATTTTTGTTTTGTACCGTGATATAGAGGTTTGCCACACTAGTAACTGTTGTTCATTTTGATGGCCTTATGCGTGGATCATGTTGGAGGAAAGAGCATCCAAGCACTCATGTGAGAAGATGGAGCCTTGATTTCCCAACATCGTCCGAGGGCACTAGCAAAACTGATCTTCCTCATCTTCCCACCTCCGCCTCAAATTCGCGCCAATCCTCTTTCCAAGGCAGGGACGTCGTAAACATCGTGTCTAGAATAACTCCTCCTCCTCCACCTCCGCTGCCTCCGCACAGCTTCAAAAACACAGCCCTGACTTGCCTGAGATGATGCACCCTGAGAGCTGATTGCGCCACCACTTTGTCACTAGCTCTGGACCCGATCCACTGCCTAATGAAGACCGATTAAATTGTGAAACCTGTCGGGCCTTGTGGAATTTAGACGAGAGAAAGGCTCCGTGTCCGCATATGTTGTCCTCTCCTCCTCCCGTCGCTTGCGGTACTGTTGTTTCAGAGTGTCCATCATCGTATTTCTCCAGATCTAAAACACCACAATGCGCATGCTGACAATGGCATGTCCGCACGGACCATTTTGTGGCTTCTTTCAAAACTGGCAAGGGATGGTGCAAGAGCTCTTTCACCTGCCTCCACTCTCGTGGTTCAACACCCCGAGGTCCGTACCGCTTGCTTTCATGCATGTGTCACTTCGTAACTGTGTAATGGCATTGGTTGCCTGCTGGCATAAACAATCGCTGGAGCATGTGAGGGTGAAGTTCCGCGTGTTGCCACCACGTCAACAGATGAGACGTGTTTGACGGTGGAGAAGCCGGAGCTGACGCTGCAACACGCAGCCAGGCTGGTACCGAAGCAGGGTGCTTAACGCGAAGTGCGAACTCATACCTCGAGCCTACTTCAGCAGGCAGTCCAGACCCGGGTAGCCTCTTTAGAAATTTCTGGACGACAAAGGTTTTCATAGACATGTGCCAGGCAAGGATGTCCCAGCCTACTACCGATCTTAAGGCGGCCAGCAGATTTCGCCGCGTTTATCCGCACACACACCATGCCTGGGCACAAGGTTCTTTGGCACCCCCAGCCACGCCTGGGTCAAGTTGCTTATAGCCGTACTATATCACCTGACCTGTGTTTGGACGGTCACCAAGGCAGATTAATTTCAACACGGCCCTGGTGTCTCTGGCACGTCATGCCACCATAGGAAAAACCTTGGGGAAAAGAGCCCTGCACCATCCCTTCCCTGCTGTTTTGTAGAGCGTGCGACGAGCCTGAGAGTCCACCGTCACCACCAGAGACATCCACCCAGCTCACCCAGTGAGCTGTCACAGATGATATAGCGGCCCTTGGCGTGCTTACTAGTCCATGTGGTCGGTGGTGAGAGTGGACTTTTCGGACACAGATGCAGACACCAACGCGCTTGAAATTTAGATGACAAACTTGGCAGTGCCATGGCAGGTACAGTGCTTTTCTAGCAACGACATGCCTGCTCGGCATTCATGGTATTGGTGGCAGGCCGAGGGCCAAGATGTGGCGGAACCCATCTGTGTTCCACCAGACGAAAGGCAACATTTCCAAGGCCAAAACCTGGCTATGCCGACATTCAGGCGTTTGGCTTTGGGATGGTTTGGGTAAAGTGTTTTCTTCTGCTCCCAAAGCCCTGGAAGACAGAAGGCTGGCTGCTAGACTGTCCGCTGTACGGTTGCAGGTTCGTCAAACTGGCGAAGGAAAATGTAGATGGGCTTTGTGGTGCCTGGTGGTACTCAAGGGCGACCGGTGGAGCTGAAGCGTGAGGCTGTCCCCCTGATCATGACTCTGAGAGACATTGGGCAGCCTGAGGAAGGCTTGGTGGGAGTGCGGCAGAGGAGGAGTGAGTCGAGACAAGGGTGGAAAGTGATGGAGCCCGGCGTCGGTTGGCCTTTTTTTGGCCAAGTGTTCCCTCCCATTTCAACTCAATGCATTCGCTGCATGTGACTAACATGTTTGGTGGTGGTTAAGCCACTTAAGGTTCTGCCTCTACCTTATGTGTTTTACGGCAAAGGCGCATTTGACACGCTGGTTAATCATAGGCTTGCCTCAAAGAAGGCCCAGGCTTTGAGAGGTCCTGGACCTTTTTGACGGCGATATGCTGAGGAGCGGGTTTGCGCTGACACGTGGCTGCGGAATCATATCAGCGGACTTCTGCGACCGCCCTCTAGAACATCCCTTTTTGTGGCGGGACCCCGTATTGAACACTACCCCATCGTCTTCCTCCTCCGTCCCCTGATGAAGCCTCGCAAGTAAATTCTGCGGAAAGAACCAGGATGGGATCCGCAATGTCATCATCATCATCATCATCAACACAGGTGACTTGGGTCGTTCCCTAGACTTTCTTTTCTGCATCCAAAGCTGCGTGCTAACAAGCAAGGGGCACAGCAAGGCCGTTGCCGACCGCCCGGATTTTGCCGATTGACCGCTTCCTTCACCTCCTCTGATGGGCATCCAGAAACTGGGCGACAGAGCAGACTAAATCATCCATCTTGATCTTTTAACAGCCATCTGACGCCCAACCCCGCATTTTTGTCATCAAGAGGTCATCAGACAATGGATGTATCTCCTATTCACTGGTGGGTACAACGAGTTGACACATTTGGCTGCTTCATGTGTTGACTGATGCTGATGATTCAGATTTGACGACATGTTGTGGCCGTGACTGCGAGGACGAGAGGTAAGACTGCTAGATGCAGGTTGCATTAACCACTGAATGACAGATTGGCGACGATGTTCGTTACTTAGATTCACAGGGCCCTGAACCCATGACGAATGGACAGGCCTGACGGTCCCTCGCAACTGATCGATCCCTGCATCGTGTTGTTAGCCGAGCACACTGGAAGAGCACCTTCTCTTCGTACCTCTCTTCCATGTGCTACCCCCCTCTTTGCGCGCTTACCACCCTGCATTTCGCTCCCATGTTCATAAATAATAAAAATTTGAGAAGGTATGGAATAGTTTTCGGAAATCCCTCTTATAAAAGACGGCAAATCACAGCTATTCTCAATTCCCGCTTAATCAAAACAAAAATGCTGGATTCAAAATTTAACTGCAAGGTGGTCTATCCACAAATCTTGACTGGCAAAAGTCCAAAAAAAAAAAAAAAACACTTATCTGTTATGTTTTGGTATAATAAACGGTTATTTTTTGCACCTTTCAATCACCTTTGGTGATCTAGAATTGCTTGTTTTATGATGTACTAGAGCTGCGTCAATGAACAATCTGGGTGCGCAAAGTCAAAAAACACGTAACGTTATGTTTGGTATAATAAACGATATATTTTTGCAAGCCTTTCAATCACCTGTGGTGGAATATAGAATTGCTGTTTAAGATTTACGTAGATTCTTCGTCATGAACAATGTGCGGGGTGTGCAAAATTCAAAAAAAAACACGGTAACGTGTTGTTTTAGGTATATATAAACGATATTTTTTGCACTTTCAATCACCTGTGGGTGAATATAGAATTGCTGTTTTAAGATTTACTTAGATGCTGCGTCAATGAACAATGCTGGTGTGCAAAAGTCTAAAAAAACACGTAACAGTTATGTTTTGATATAATAAACGTATTTTTTGCACCTTTCAATTCCCTGTGGGTTGAATAAGAATTGCTGTTTTAATGAATTTACGTAGATGCCTGCGTCAATGACAATGCTGTGGTGTGCAAAAATCAAAAAACACGTAACAGTTAGTTTTGATATAATAAACGGTAATTTTTTGCACCTTCAATTCACAATGTGGTGAATATAAGAATTGCTGTTTTAAGATTTTACGTAGATGCTGCGTCAATGAACACATGCGGTGCGCAAAAGTAAAAAAACACGTAATGTGATGTTTTCGTACGATACACGGGTATTTTTTGCAACAAACAACCTGTGCTGACTACAAGTATTGCGGATTGTAATTTAACTGCAAGGTGCTATATCCAACAGTCCCAGTGTAATGGTAAATATATGAAATGAACACCTATCCATAAATGTATACATGATAATAAAGTGAGTATTTTGGCAGCTAACAAAGATACCTAGTCAGATACTAGAAATGATGTGTATGCCAATATAATTCAGGCTGCCCCAATATCCAGGAAATATATTCATAGCAAACTGTTTAATAAAAAAAGATATTCCACAACAATGATCTACAACAAATCTTGGTGAACTTTTATCAGTGTTCTTTATAGATTGAGCTTTTCTGTTGATCGCACCGCGGCCCCCCCTTTATAAGCCCCTGCCCCACCACCCCCCCCGCTCCCAACCCCCTGTATTTAAAGCGGTAGATGCTGCTTTAAAATTCCTCTATCTAACTACATAAAATCTCAAACTCAATCTAACTAAATTGGAATGGATCACATCTGAATAAATAGAGGTGTTCTCTGTGCAGAAATAGACGTAATTTCGCTGAGCTTTTTTGGGCCACAGGCGAGCGCAGGTCCTATCCCTATGAGGACGCTGAGGAGACACTGAGGCTAGAAACAGGAAACGCTGTTCTATGTAAAACGAAGGTCATGTTTTTTTTTTCCAGCAATCGAAACCAAAACACATCCAGTCATGACGTGCACACATCTCCACCCTGCTCTACTGTAATCTATTTGCTGGCCGCCAAAATAACAGGAAGCGCCGAAAAAGAGGCACGACTCTTAATAGTATATGCAACGAGATTTTCACTTAATTATCGCATGATCTGAAATTTCGATCACCATAAAACCTTGCGATTCACATTTGTCGATAAAAATCGCTCAACACTACTTAACACTAATGAGTTAATAAAGCGAAGCCACTCTTTCGGCTCATGTACACAACCCAAAGTTGCGAACAATCCATCAATGTCGGTGCAGTGTCGGTGCAGGTTGTCATCCTGTTAAAAAAAATGTGTTAAGTCATCTTGGCATCTTCGAAAGACAGAAACTTTTGTACCAGGTGACAGCAAATGCTATCCTTGAAGTCTTGAATGCACCTTTTTAGGCGCATTATGCTAGGTATACCTGATGCTAGAGTTTTGAGAGGATAGTACTTTTTGGCACACTTTACACTGATTTAATGTGCCCAAAAACTGCTGCGGCAACGCCAATTTTCGAACATGAAAAGTATTAAAATAGCGTGTCGAACATTTTCTTAATGAACAGTAAAATGTTCGGTTCGGCTCAAATTCTAAAAACTTTTCTCGAACGGCTCGATTAACACTTCTCTTCACAAATGTAACAGAAGGTATTGCGAAACTGACACCGCTGAGAAAGTTTAGGTATATCAGATTGTATTATAGTATTTTATAGCTTCTTAGATTTGAAATAATTTGTAGACACTTTGCAAGCATATTTTACAGCCTCTGCAGCCATGTCCAAACATGTCTAGGTGTTCCTAGTCTGTAACAATTACACTGAAGTTTTGCAACTTCAATGAAATGCAAGGAATTCATGATATTGCTTGCCTATAAGTTACATACAGCACATGTACTGTGGGCAATACCTGGACAGCCTGAAAATATGAAAAAAACCCAAGCAAATGCTCAAACAGAAGATTTCATAAAAATGGTACATGACAGGAAAACTTTAAGGTGATTTTTCTGAAATGCAGCTCAAATTGTATGAGATACACTTAAACGTGTTCAGGGAGCAAAATCTTCATTGTCCAATGTAAAATGACAAGTTATAGGGTCTAGTCTTATGGAGTAGGATTGTTTTTTGCAGGGAATTTTTCTGATTCTGAAAGCATTGAACCACCCAGGATAATAGGCTGAAATGGATTAACATCTTTTTTCAGCCATACAAACTATTTAACTATATATCACCTGCAGCATGCTCTAGAGGCTAAATGCAGTATAAGACAACTATTCAGATAAGTGACTGACCATGTAATACATATATAGCTCAACTCCTTCATAACTCATATAGGGACTTCCCAAGAGGAACCTTCTCCCACTGAAGACAAAAATGACATAGTGGGGAAAACTGAAACATAGTTGGATGAGAGCTATGAATGAACGGTTAACTTACAGAATTTCAGTTTATGTAGAAGATATACAAAAAATCAGACGGGGTATCTCTTAATATAAAATCCTGTCTGAAGCCAACACGATGGGAAGATATAGATAGAGGAAATGAATATGTGGAGTCATTATGGAGGTAATAACAATGATAGAATGTAATGAGGGGTCTTCTATAGGACATAGTCACAAAAAAAAACTGGTTCCCCATAAAACATAACTTTTAATATCTAGCTACTAAAACATCTACAGATATTATCCCTGCAATTCATGTCACAAAGAATTATAAATGAGAAGTATTTATTCCCCATACCACCCCTTTTATAGGGACTTGGGTAGTCCAGGTATACATGCTCCAGGAGGTCTTTCCACATTAACAGGATGGTATCTGGCCACTTTAATGGTATCTATATCTCACCCTACTATAACGCTAATACCTATTCCTTAGCAGGGTAACCATCCCAAAAAGGGTGACCCCCCAAAAATCTCCTTGATAACCCTCTTATATCCTACTGATTTTTTTTTTTGTTTAATCCTTAAACGCGTTTCATCAGTAGTATATAGGCTCATCAGTGGGACAAAAAAAATAACAGCAAATAGGGCTAAAACAACAAAGTACTGTACATACAATCTCCTTCACAGCAAAGTTTCAACCATCAGGTTGTTTGGGAATGGCATATGGCCAACTCCTCAGTTGTGGCTCTCCCTAGCAAATTCCAACGCATAATGATATATAGTGTGCTTCTTTAGGTGGGTGTGAGAAGAACATTCCGTTTTTTCCCTTGCCTTGTGATAGTGTTCTTAGGCTCCCAAGTTTCTCCCTTTTTCCTTTAAACATAACTTTCAATTTTAGTTTCGTCAGACTACAGGACATGCCTCTAAAAATGTTGGTCTTGTGTGCATTTGCAAACATTAATCTGGCTTTTATATGTTTCTTTTGGAGTAATTGCTTCTTTCTGGCAGAGTTGCCTTTACATTACTTGTTTCACTGTGCATAATGACACAATCTTACCAGCATTTTCACAAGGTCTTTTGCTTTTGTTCTTGGGTTGATATGCACATGTTGGATTAAAGGATGTTCATCTCTGAGACACAGGACCCGTCTCCTTCCTGAATGGTATGATGGCTGGACATTCCCATCTTGTTTGTACTTGCGTATAATTGTTTGTACAGATGAACGAGGCACCTTCAGATATCTGGAAATTACAGCAAACGAGGAACCAGACTGTTGCAAGTCCATAATTCTCTTCCTGATATCTTGATTGATTTCTTTAGACTTTCCCATGATGTTACACACAGAAGTAGTATGTTTATGGTGTGCATTTAAAATACATCCACAAGTGTGACTCTAATTAACCCAGATGTTGTCAATAAACTCATCAGAGAAGGTGACAGGTAGAGTTGCCGAGGGAAGGTATTTTTCCCCTAGGGTACTGTCGTATGTGGCTCTAGGAAGTATATGGAGCAACGTGTGTCCAACCGAGAGGCCGGGGCCCCGGTAAAGGGAAGGCCAAACAGCTAGGTGTCAAAAACACTATGTTACGACACGTGTTAGTATATCGGTTCCAGTTCGTTTTGTCTGGGTCGGCTTTTCCTGGAGTGGTCAAAGAGCAGGGTGGGTGGCCACTCCCACACACCAGGTGAGGCTGGTATTAGGCCTATGTTTGTCTTTTGTGTGGACCTCTGCTGCTAAGAGGGAAACCACGCTGGGATCTACTACCTGTGCAGGACAGAAAGGAATCCTTTGTTTAGGCAGAGCTCAGCCGAGCAGGCATTTTGTTTGTGTTTTTGGCCTGAGCCTTAAGGCCTTGTGTTTTGTTTTCACCTGCCAAATAAACCCAGGCAGTGCCTGGACTTAAACTTTTACATCGCTGTCACTGTCTCTGTCTGGGGAAGACCGTACTGCCTACCATTTGTGACACTAACCCCCCAAATATAGTGTCTCGGATGCGGGCATACAGACTCAAAGAGACATACACGCGTTTAAAAGGACATTGACTGCAGTAGAACAAAACCTGTTGCTAAGGGCAACAGACCCTGAAAAGTGTCTGGAGAGGACTGTGAGCTTATATCCTGGGTTAAAGCTGCAGCAGCGCAACAAGCAGAGACGGCCAAGATGGACGAGCTCCTGAAGCAGCTGATCCAGGCTAACAGTACCCCAACTAATGATGGCAAACCAACAAAAGGTGCATGAGGAGGCTATGAGAGCCCAGGTGGAAACCTACGCCTTGCTGGTAGAGGCTAACCGCCCCCGCCCTTCAGGAGCAGCAGTTTAAAAATCAACAAGCGGGCTCCAAGAGCAAGTCCTGGCGGTGGCGCAAAGTATCCAGAGGTCGCCAAGTTCAGCTCCTGCCGCTCGTGCTGCGGTACAATCATCCATGCAGAAGTTTGGTCACTCACAGACGATGTTGAGGCCTATCTCTTGGTTTTTGAACGGCTGGCGGAGCGAGAGAAGCTCCCGGGGCTCAGTGGGCTGAGGTAGTGGCGGCCCTTTCTAACTGGGGAGCCACAAAAGCATCCTTTGACCCAGCGAGCAGGACGCTCGGGACTATGCTAAACAAAGGCGAGATCCTGCTTCTTTGGGGGGGAATGCAAACGTGCGGGGCCCAGACGGGTCAAAACTGGACTTATTCACACCACCTACCACACGGTCCCAGATGTACTCTGTCCATCTGGTGAAAAGTGCTAACAGCCGGAGGAGCCCTACGCCTGCGCAGATGGTAGAGAAGGCGTTTGGAAAATTTATCGCTGTCTTCCCTCAGAGATCCCATTAGGGAAAGTACGGAGCCCCACGTAAACCTCGGGAGAGGTACAAAGCTACGAGGACTTATTCAGGTGTATCTCCAGGATGCCCCACCCGGAACAAAATGTCTGGAGTATCGAAAGGGATGTCCCATATATAAGGGGGGAAGAAGTGTCCCAAAGGGAGTGGCTCAGAGGGGGCTCTCTGGAGAAGGAAAGGTCCAGCTGGATGTCCAGCTAGAGCAGAGTCTCAGAGAGAACCGGGCGCTCTGTGTTGGCGTGTCATGGGCTGGATATGGCTGCAAACTGTCCCCTTACCGCAAGCCATGGAGTGTGACTCAGCCCGGAGGAGGTCAGTGTTTGCACGGCCCGTGTGTTCCGCATAGACTGCATCAGAGACTGATCAGCACCTGTGTAACATTAAGGTCAATGGCTACCCGGTAACGGCACTCCTGGACTCGGGGAGCCTGGTCACACTGGTGCACGCCAGCTTGGTTGACCCCGCGTCCCTCACTGGACATGTGAGAGGGGTTCTATGCATTCACGGGGACACCAAGGACTACACTACAGCGGTAGTAAAGTTGGTGACTCCTTGTGGACTTGCCTCCCATGAAGTGGGAGATGTGAGATCCCTTATGCACACAGTGATACTCGGGAGAGACTTCCCCCTATTTTGTGACTTATGGCAGAATCGGGTAGCGTCTAATGTTAATAATAATGTTGCTGTGTCTACAGTTTACCCAGAACCATTTGACCCCGATTCTTCAGCTCAGGTAGTAGGGGTGACCACAGAGATTGGTGACAGCTGTCCCCTAGAAGTGCTTGCAGATGATATGGAGGACCAGGAAGAGGAGGCTGCTATGCCTGACCTGGAAGTCTCCCATGATAATTTTCGAACCATGCAGCGTAGAGATCCCACCTTAGTGAGGGTCAGGGAAAATGTTAAGGTGGTGAATGGGGAGCCCCAATACCCATGGTCCGATACAGAGTTCCCACACATGGCAGTTAACCAAGAGCTGCTATATAAGGTTCGACAAAGTGCGGGGGAGGTTGTTGAACACTGGTGGTACCCAAGCCTTATCGCCGAATGGTCTTAACCTTGCCCACAAGCACGTGCTAGGGGGTCCTTGGGAATCGAAAAAATTTAGGAGTGCATCCCCCCAACGTTTTTTTTGGCCGGGGAGTGTATGTTGAGGTGAAACGGTACTGTGAGTCCTGCTCAGAGTGTCAGTTAATAGCTCCGATGCCGCATTACCATAGTCCCCTCGTACCGTTACCCATCATAGAGGTCCCATTTGAGAGGGTGGCAATGGATCTGGTCGGGCCCCTAGTAAAGTCCGCCAGGGGTCATCAATATATATTGGTGGTGTTAGATTACGCCACACGTTACCCGGAGGCGGTTCCTTTGCGAAATACCTCGTCCTAAGGTATTGCAAAGGAACTATTTCAGATGTTTTCCCGCACCGGGTATACCAAAGTAATTCCTTACGGACCAAGGAACTCCCTTTATGTCAAAGGTCATGAAGGAGTTATGTAAACTGTTCCGTATCAAGCACTTGTGTACGTCTGTATACCACCAACAGACAGATGTACTTGTTGAGAGGTTCAACAAGACGCTAAAAAATATGCTTAAGAGGGTGGTCAGTAAGGATGGGAAGGACTGGGACTGTCTGCTGCCATATTTAATGTTATCTGTGCGGAGCCCCCACAGTCATCAACGGGATTCTCTCCATTTGAGTTGGTCTATGGTAGACGTCCACGGGGCCTCCTGGATATAGCCAAGGAGACTTGGGAGCACGTCCACCCCTTACAGAAGTGTTATTGAGCACATTTCCCTAATGCAGGAACGAATTGCTGCAGTCATGCCCATTGTGAGGGAACATCTACAGCAAGCACAAGAAGCCCAAAGCAGGGTCTGTAACAGGTCCGCCAAAGTGAGGAACTTCAACCCCGGGGATAGGGTATTAGTGTTTGTGCCCATGCTACAAAGTAGGTTCCTTGCAAAATGGCAGGGGCCTTATGAAATAATTGAAAAGGTTGGGGAGGTAAATTATAAAGTGTCCCAGCCCGGTAGATGTAAACCCGAACAGCTATACCATGTAAATCTAATTAAGCCATGGAAGGACAGAGAGAACCTGGTGGCGGTTAGTACCCCATGTAGTGTCGTTCCAGAGGTCTGTGTGTCAGAATCCCTGTCCAAGTCCCAAAAACAGGAGGCCAGGGAGTTTGTACAGCACAATTCCGATGTTTTTTCAGAGCTACTAGGGCCTACTAATGTCATCAAACATGACATTGTAACAGAGCCAGGGGTAAAAGTTAATTTAAAACCGTACCGGGTCCCTGAAGCTCGCAGACGAGCTATATCCGAGGAAGTCCAGAAAATGTTGGACCTCGGTGTGATTGAGGAGTCCAGAAGTGAGTGGTCCAGCCCAATTGTGCTGATACCAAAACCCGATGGCACGATACGCTTCTGCAATGACTTTCGGAAGCTCAACGAAGTGTAAAAATTTGACGCCTTCCCGATGCCAAGGGTAGATGGGGTTAATTGAAAGGCTAGGTCATGTCGATAAATTCTCCACCCTAGACCTAACTAAGGGCTACTGGCAGGTTCCCCTTACTGACGGGCAAAGAAAAAGACACCTTTGCAACACCGGACAGCCTATACCAGTATAACTGTTTACCGTTTGGTTTGCATGGGGCTCCGACAACCTTCCAACGGTTGATGGATATTGTCCTCAAGCCCCATCATCGGTATTTGTCCTCGTATTTAGATGACATCATTATATTTAGTGAGGATAAAGCCACCTACCCAAGGTGCAGGCCGTGCTTAATTCCCTGAGAACAGCGGGACTAACAAACAAATCCAAGGGAAATGCGCCCTAGGGTTTGGGGAAAAAGCCGCTACTTGGGTACGTGATCGGGAAAGGGGGATCATAAAACCCAAATCAATAAAGTGCAAGTTATTCAGGAATGGCCACAGCCCACAACAAAAAGGCAGATGAGGGCCTTTCTAGGTATTGTGGGTTACTACCGGCGATTTATTCAGAACTTCGCTAGTATAGCAGCACCTCTGACGGATCTGACATGACACAGTAAGTCCGTTATAGTCACTTGGAACCCAGAGGCAGAGAGGGCGTTCCAGGTGTTAAAGCTGGCTCTCTGTGACACGCCAGTACTGGTAACTCCTAACTTTAAAAAGGAGTTCATTGTACAGACGGATGTGTCTGATCTGGGACTGGGTGCAGTGCTTTCCCAGGAGATAGATGGAGAGGAGCACCCTGTCACCTACCTAAGTCGGAAGCTCACCCCTGCTGAGAAAAACTACATCATTGTAGAGCGAGAGTGCTTGGCCATTAAGTGGGCCCTCGAGTCCCTTAAATATTATTTGTTGGGCTGACACTTCCGGTTAATCACAGATCATTCTCCATTAACTTGGATGTGTCAGGCGAAGGAGAGGAACGGTAGAGTCACAAGGTGGTTTCTAACCTTGCAAAACTTCAAGTTCAAAGTGGAGCACAGAGCAGGAGGGTTTCAGGGTAACGTTGATGCTCTTTCCCAAACACATTGTATGGTGGCCAAATGTGTCCGACCCCACAGGCTCGAACAGAGGGGGAGGGTATGTGAAAGGGGATAGGTAGAGTTGCAGAGGGAAGGTATTTTTCCCCTAGGGTACTGTCGTATGTGGCTCTAGGAAGCATATGGAGCAACGTGTGTCACCGAGAGGCCTGGGCCCGGTGAAGGAAGGCCGACAGCTTAGGTGTCAGTAACACTATGTTTTCTGACACCAGTGTTAGTATAACGGTTCCAGTCCGTTTAGTCTGGGTCGGCTTTTCCTGGAGTGGTCAAAGAGCAGGGTGGGTGGCCACTCCCACACACCAGGTGAGGCTGGTATTTGGCCTATAAAGCCTGGGCCTGCAGTCTTGTGTTTGTCTTTTGTGTGGACCTCTGCTGCTAAGAGGGATCTACTACCTGTGCAAGACTGAAAGGAATCCTCTGTTTAAGTAGAGCTCAGTCAAGCAGGCATTTTGTTTGTGTTTTTGGCCTGAACCTTAAGGCCTTGTGTTTTGTTTCACCTGCCAAAAAAAACCCAGGGAGCGCCTGGACTTAAACTTTTACATCGCTGTCAAATGTCTCTGTCTGGGGAAGCCCGTACTGCCTACCATTTGTGACGCTAACCGCCCACTATATATATATATATATATATATATAAAATATATATATATATATATACATACGGGGATATATATGTTGTGTTTAGCCACATACTAAAACCTCTCTTGAAAAAAATAAAATAACAAGATACAAAATCCTCCGGTCTGTTATGTCTCTTTGGTATTTTACAGTTCTCAAGATTACCTCACGTTTGCCTGGAGCACGATTTAAAGGATTTTAATATAATTTAGTTGTGTTTAGAATCTCCATCAAGGCAGCCCTAGTTTTACTGATTTATTGTGTGAATTTTCGCTTGAATTTTTATGTGACTCTTAATCTCCCCTGAGGTGCTTCTTCAGTTCTGATTGGGTAATGCAAATTTCCAGTGGAGATTAAGCATAAATGAGCTTGAAATTGATTTATTATAATGAGTGAAATTGAGGTCTAAGGTCTTTCTTTTCTTTTTTAGAAACCAAAGCTGCCAAATGACAGCAATATTTTGCTGTTACTGGAAGAACAATGTAAGTAAATGTAAATTACTTCATAGCGTTTTATGTCTGGAGAAGCAAGCAAAAGTACTTAAGAAATATCTGAAAGGTAGGAGAATATAGTAAGAATAATCATGTCTGAATATTTGCTTCATATTTAATTCTTCTGATTTAATTTTCAGGTCATTCATCATGTAAGGTCAACCTCATTCTAAGACAGCAAATCTCCTAATTATCTTCTGTATTCATGTAGTTATTTTATATGAGTCATCAAATTTGCTAATAGGCTGTTGAAGAAAAAGTAACTGATTGCCATAAGAATATAAAGTATACTCCAAGTTGCAATTGCAAATAATTTTAACTTTACTTATTTACTATATTACATTTATGGAGAAGTTAAACCCAAGCCTTACATGTCTTCCTGGATCTAAGTGATCAACTAACATGGGTCTTATGCAAGTAGATAAAGTTGTTTTCCAGTTTAATAAAAATCAAGTACCATATCAAAGTATATAAAATTGGTGGAATAGAGTCTCCTGTTCAAAATCCCATTCTATTAACAAGACTGGGGAAAAGCTGAAAAGAGTTTTTCTCATTCTTGAGAAATTGACATGTGTTTTCATGAAATAGACATCTCATTGATTTAAATGGCCATCCAGTGTAATACTTCTTTTTCCCTGAGGAGGCACTAGAAGGAAATTACCAGGTTCCTCCTCAGATTAGAACTGCTAGCTAGAGGTTGGAGCAGTAGGACACACTGTGCTAAATTCTAGGGAATACTTGTAAAGGCTTAAAAAGGTAAAATCCAAAAATGTTTTCAATTATTTATTAAGAGGGGCTTTTTGGAATTGGTAGTTCTTATTTGTAAGTGCTCTCAAGGAGAGGGAGATGATGGTTGGAATGTAGAAATGGACTGTGAATTATATGGCATGTATTTTATTACATCTTCTGATGCTTCATTTGGAGCCTATATCATACATTCCATAGTTTTGGTAGGAAAAAAATAGCACCAAATGCATTACTTTTTCTGTTAAAGTAACAGACTGCTCTGTGAACCCCAATGGACCCTAGCTTATTAAAATAATAGAGTCCATCAAATGTTGCTGCTGTCTGTCATGTGATGGATATGTTACAGTTTTATACATGGAAACCACAACACAGATGTGACGCATGGATCAAAGGGGCACAAATATAGACTTATTTTTTATTTATTTTTGAATCTTATATCTCTGAAAAGGAAAATGTAAAACTATGTGGCTTATTTTGTAGCTTTGATGAGTACAATGACTTCTCTCATTTGCACAAGCATTGCGTATATCTAGGTTAGAACACTTAATCCTATTTTTGTTAAAAAATAAAAACAGAAATCAGATAGCACTTGTGTCTGTCCAATTGCTTCTCTGATCGCTCGTCTTCTTTTCTAATTTGGCAACTTAATCACACTGGAAAGCGTTCATTTTGATAACATAGGGAAGAATTAAAGGTTATTCTGATGCAGCAGATTTGTATACAAAAATAGTGAGACACTTTGGATACTTTCACACAAAGTATTTTTTGGTGCATTTTTTAATGCATTTTTTCTTTTTTTGCAGAGATGCACAGCATTAATTGCTGCATATTTCTGCAAAAAAGCATGAAAAAACACACCAAAAATGCTCCATATGAAAGCACCCTTTAGGTAAATTTAGGGTAATTTATCAGAGTTGAAAAAGGGATGATTTTTGGCTTTTGGCCCAGGGTTGGCAGTATTTTTGATTCTGTGCAGTTTGTGAACTGTTCGCGTGCTGCTGTGATGAAAGTGCATAGTGAGTGGACAAATGGCACCTTTGAGAACTGCAAATTACAACATGCCACTGATGTGAGAGGTGAACATTGGCTACAAAGGTGCATGAAAGAGAACCAACACACTACAGTGAAGCAGATCACCACAAAAATGAACCAGGGGCTATCAGACATGTATCTAAAACAACAGTTCCACAAACTCTTCTGTATATGAAGCTCCGAAGCAGATGCATGGTCACTGCACTTCTGCTAACAAAGTTGTATGAGTAGAAAAGGCTTCAAGTTTCACAGAATTGGACCTCCCCTGACTGGCAAAGGGTTGCCTTTGTCCAATGAGTCATGTTTTTTGCTTCATTGAATGTATAGACGTTGGTGTGTCAGGCGAGCGACATTAGAGAAAAAACATCCTGCAACCATCCTGATAGAACACTAGCTAGTAGTGGCAGCATTATGGTCTGAGAAATTCTTTGGCCCAACTCATCCATGTGTAAGGCTCACTCAACTGATTTGTGTATGAACCCATTTCTGCAGATCACGTATACCCATAAATACTGATTGTAGGCAGACAATGCAACACGTCACACGGCTAGAAACGTTCAACAATAATTGGAAGAGCATGATTAAGACTTCTATTTACTACCCTTGCCCCCCCGATTCTCCAGACTTGAACCCAATTGAGCATCTATGGGACCATCTCGATTGTAGTGTTCGCTTTATGGAATTCCTCCCACCCTCCCCCATACACAAACACCCTCTGGCAGCTGTGGGATGCAGTCTACATGGCTTCAGATACCTGTGACAATCTACCGGTATCTTACTGGGTCCCTCCCAGTTTGTCTAGCTGATCTCCATGCTGCATATGGCAGTTATTCTGCATGTGAACTGTATGTGATCATAATAATGAGACTCAGCTGTGTAGATATACTAAGACTATCCTTACAAGAAGAAAATATAGGAAAAAATAACTCTTGTTTTAAACATCAGAAAAAAAAACAGGAAAAAAATTAATATGGAACATTTAAAGGGGTTGTCTCACTACATTGATTGATCTTACCTCAGTCCTGTTTTCTTGGTTTCACTTTGAATTCAGGGGCATGTTTACCGGCTTTCACTAGGCTGCAGTAGAAGCCAGGTCTGTAGCCATATCAACCAGTGCTGGCATCCTATCAGGATAGATCAAACAGGTCTGTAGCCCATACAAGAGGGGATATCTCAGTATAGGTAGGACACTGCTAATGGACATATATTGCAAAATGACTTGTTTTTGCAAGATCTTTAACATAAAAAGCAATCCTTGTAGTGAGACAACCCCTTTAAGATAACTTTAAAAACCAATTCATAACAACTGAAAAATATTAATAAAATTATTTCCAGTTCAGAACTTTTATAGAAAATCAAGATTAGCACATTTATAAAAAGGTAAAAAGCATGTTTGTATTTAAAAAAAAAAAAAAAAAACTTCTTTTCACCCTAATGATATTTCATGTACTTTATATATTTAGGAGGTATAATTAGTTAAAAATATCCTTTAATTCATTAACATCCATTTATTCGAATACACTGCTATAAAGTAAACCAGACGGTAGTCTGCAAAACTCTTCAATTATTTGCTAGGTCTGTATTTTCTATCTGTCGGCGTGTATGCTTTTTATAGTCTCTAGTCAAATACCATGTTATTATGTGATTACTTAAAATCTCAACAACATAAAATGTTTTAGGTTGGATGCCTGCTCATAATTTGGCTTCACTGTGTAAAGGTCCCAGTGGATGTAACTGAGGCATATCTTTATTTTAAATCAAAGTGCCAAGTCGGGCTGATTTGGCACATACTGCGAAGTAATGGGGAAGTATAAAAATACGCAGTGTGGCGGCAATTACACCTGACTTCCAATAATCATTTTACAGTTTGTGTATAGCTATTATTTTTTTGTTGTTACTTGAAACAAAGTTGTCAGTGCAAGATGCATCATTAAAATGATGTTTTATGTACATGCCAGCAAAGTGTGCTGGGATTTCAAAGCCATGGTAGTGTATATCAATCATAGATGTTAAGCCAAAAATATGTAACAGTCGTGTCAAAGAGGTTAAATGCAAGTTGATAGGAATAGGGTTCTCTAATTGTTTTAGTGACCCCTCTGGTTGCCAAGTTCTCAGTACAACACAGCGAAAGAAGCTCTGATACAAAAGCAAATTCAGCACTGCTACTATGACATTTCTGCTAATGGCTAATGATACTGGCAAAGAAGCTAGGGAGCAGTTGAGGGGTTTCCACACATAAAGTTGGTCTAATTTGGACAATGTTAGAAGTTTTTGCTAACACAAAGTTACATTATTGTAGCCTCTTTATAAGGAATAGTGTTAAGCTCTAATTTATGTTAAAAGGGTTTTGTCATCCTTCAAAATCCCTTCAGAGGCCACTATAGTCCACTACAAGTTGACCTCACGGCATGGAGGGAGAGATGACCGTGTTACAGTTCTCCTTAAGTGTGCTCAGCTATGTTCTGAACGTCCATAGACATGAATGGAGGAGAGCTGGGCAATTGCCACTGTCTCCTTAGTCTGTGGCTTGTAGCATGCTGTGAGCTAGCCTCACAAGGGATTCTGCCAAATAGCAAATGCCTTTAAGTTACATTCCATAGTTACATAGTTTGTAAGGCTGAAAAAAGACAGACGTCCATCTAGTTCAGCCTACTGTCCTATAATGTTGATCCAGTGGAAGGCAAAAACATCCATGAGGTAGAAGCCAATTGTCCTCATTTTAGGGGAAAAATTCCTTCCCAACTCCAATCTGGCAATCAGAATAAAGGCACAACAGATATATGGATGTAAGCATCAGGATTGCAAGCATAGTAGGCTAAAAGGGATGGGAAGCATCTGAAAGGGAAGGGGGAAACTCTGAAATAAAAGAAAATTCAAAGAGTGGGGAGGCAATATATTGCATTGAAAGATCAAAAAATGGATCCAAACACCTGGTCACTGCATACAGGTGCTGTCAGGGAATCTGGAAGATGTATCATCAGCCAATAACCTCAAAGTACGGAGCAATGTAAGAGGAAATGCTATTTTATACCATGTAGTAAAATGTAGCAGTAGTTGAAACTATACCATATAGAGAACCTTGGAAACCTCTATTTAGGGGAACAGTGTAAAAAAAAAAAAAATATAGCTCTGGTACGTTACATGTCCTTAGTGGGTCCATTTTACAAATTTTGACATTTTTATTAATTCTCAGAATTTGAGACATTACTTTTTTGAATTTTTTAGCTTGAAATACTTTTCCTTTCAGTTTAAGTTCACATTAGAGCAGATGATATTTCAAATTAATTAATTTATTATCACTTTTAATTAAAGACCCAACAGATTGTCAAAAAAACAAAAACTGTTCCATTGCCCACTATGTAATGGTGGGATCTGTTGTAAACCTCTAGATCTCTTATAATGGAGATGCTCCCCATAGAGTAGTAAACACAAGTGGTGGTTTATTGATCTATAGAAGTCTATGTAATTGACAAGTTAAATGAAATTTCAACAGCTTAGATGGACACTTTATGGCTGTGTGTCATTTACAGTGAAACATTTACAATGCACTGGATACTGCTCCAAGTGTCACGCTAAGAGAAGATCAAGGCTGGTATGAAGGTCAACATGCCACCTTTAGTTATAAAGATTGAATGCCTGCATTATATCAGTGAATATCTTGAGACCATGGCTTATTTCTAAAGCTCATTATAGGACATAAATACTAAATGGTTATGTGGAATAGGTTCAGCATATTATGCTACAACCTGTTTCATGCAACATGTTTCTTGTTTAGGGGACCAACATTTCCATTAAAAATCCTATTTTTTTATAACACTGATGACAGCTGATGGTGGTTAGACTGTTATGATTACATTAATTGTTAATATGATGAGGCAATGGCTCTAGAAAAGCTTCTTCTGGGCTCCTGTCTTCTCTGTTTTTTGGAGTGTGAATAAATAGACTCCTTTTTAGGAGGTTGGGAGGTGAGCTTAATACAATCTTTGATCAAATACTGTAAACTAAGAGTCCCAGGTTTTTCATATTTTCCTTAGCAGTAATGCATTTCCAATATTTCTTTATACCTTGAGGTTTTACTTAGTCTTTAGTGTGCCACTGATATTTGTGTTAGATGTATGCTATTGCCTTTCAGTGTGCACCTATGCTTGCGTTTTTCAGAGTATATTTTAGATGTGCACAGCTTTATTACGTTTTGTAGTTCATTTGAGATTGGCAATCTCATTGGCTTGCTGCACTCAGCTGCCTCTTTTAAACCAGTGCAGGATAATCCAATTGCTAGTTCCTACCATTCCCTGAAGTTGCAGTCTGGATTGACGCCTAGTGAGGTAACATGTTTAGTGTAGGGACTCACCTGCTCTGGGATCCCCTTGACGTTTTGGGAGGTGAGCTTAATACAATCTTTGATCAAATACTGTAAACTAAGAGTCCCAGGTTTTTCATATTTCCCTTAGCAGTAATGCATTTCCAATATTTCTATATACCTTGAGGTTTTACTTAGTCTTTAGTGTGCCACTGATATTTGTGTTAGATGTATCCTTTTTAGCTTATGTGATTTCATCTTATATATAAAAGTTCATGAACATCTACTATAGATGTGAGAGCTGACATTTTCATACAAGTTTTCTAACAGAGAGGAGTAGTAGATGTTCTTATCAGTAACAGACATCTCTGGTACTGATGCTCTGAACAACTTATCATGGGTGGACGAGAAGACACCTTCTCTAGACTGTGACTTGTACCCTAGTTAGCATAAAGTCATGATGTATGATCAAATGTAAGTGTGTTATAAAAGACAGGACCTTGCATCAATAAAGTAGAGTCATTGTCAGTCTGATTCCCCAGAATGGGCCCATGATACTCAGAGAATGATTTGGAGCTGAGAGAGCATAATATTGATCAATTTCTACGACAGAAGCCATAATGATCAGATGGCCTTAGAAAAAGTTAGGAAGTGCCGATAGAAGTCGAAGAAACAGGGTATTTACCTTATGACACAGTTATTGTGTTTTAACAACCGGTTAATTCCCCCACCTACTGGATATTAATGGCATAAACTAGTAATTTGTCTTTAAGGTTTTAAAAGTGTCTAACCCTTAGTTTTCTTAAAGTTGTCCAAGATAGAAACTTATCTTCTAGATAGGTGATCAGTGTCTGATTGCTAGACGTCTCGATGTTGGAACCCCACCCCCAGATCTCAAGAACAAGTGTCCTGTAACCCCTGTTTGAACAGATTTACAGTCAAGCAGTTAATCTGTATGGAACTGACAGAGACAGTGGAGTACAGCCTTATCTCTGACAGTCCTAGAGATATTTGATGCATTCGCGACAATGAATCCATACATACAGGTGATGTGGTATCTCTTCTCTTCATGATTGAATGGGATCCCAGGAGTGAGAGCTGCAACAATTACACCCTAAATACCTCTCTTATGTATAGGTGGTCAGTGTCTACATTGGTGCAACCCCTTACAATGGCTTTGTTAATTCACAGGACGTCCATTGGCAATATGGAAGTAGCCAAGCTCTTCTTTTAGTGGACAAACATTGACAAAGTCATAATTGATTTATCTTTTGTCGAGTGGTTTCTATCTAGCCCAAATCTTCATGTAGACCTTTCCTAATAGTGTGACAGATTCTTATAAACAAAGTATCACGTCAGATGAGGTTCAGTGGGCCCTGACTGCAAACCAGCCCACTTTCCCTGCCTACTTGGTGTGCTGCCCTAAACGGCAGACCCCAACTGGGCGACAGTCCCTACTCTACTACGTGCAGGGTCGTCAGGGGAACGCAAAGTCAGCAGTCCTGGTCGGTACTCCAAAGCCACAAATCGGAAACCAAGAGAATAACATAAGTCAAGCCAAGGGTCAAAACACTGGAGGTAACGCGGTACAGAATCAGAGGACGAGAACGAAGGGTACACGAAGGGTAACCTTTCACAGGCAAAGGTAAACCAAACTGAGCCGGTTTAAATGAGGCGTCCAGACACCGCCCCAGCAGCTGATTGGTGTGGCCTCCGGGCTCCTCTATTGGCCTGAGCAACACACCCTATGAGCTGATTTGAAGCCCAGCTGTCAATCCTATCAGCCAGGCTTCTCCCTGGGTGTGTCAACCGACTGGAGGGATTAACCCCTATAGCACCTTGCTCCTCCACAGCAACAACGTGTGCCGTGACACAAAGAGCTTCTAGTTTATTCTACTCTCATTTACAGAGAAGTCTTAACTTTTTTTAAAATAATTAATTGTATTTTATTTAAATTTTAACATAATGAGTTTGTGGGCTAAAGACTGTAACCCTTGTCAGAAAAAGTTTTAACCAGTTATTGTTCACTGATGTTGGTTAGTAAAATACGTATTGCCTGGCAGGCCAGTTGCCTGTAAGGATTTTGCTTAAAAGGGTTTTGCTAGCTAGCTTCAGATTTTAGTGTGCTCAAAAGGGATTGGTTGTGATTTGTTTGAACGGCATGTCATTAACCCAGCAGGCTGACATTACCATGCCTTTCCCCATAGTGTGCTCCTTCTAGTCAAACAAAGGTCTGTTTATATAAGTGTATATGTATATATGTGTATATATATATATATATTATTATATTATATATATATATATATATACACATATATATATTTTATATATATATATATATATATATATATATATAATATATATTAATATATATATAATAATATATATAATATATATATATTATATATATATAATCGCTGTTGAGTGAATATTCAACCCCAGGTGCTGTCATTCTACTCTATCCTCTGTACTTGATAGCTATTAGTCCAACAGTGCAAGTAAATAAAAAAACAACAGAATAGAAAGAAATCTCAATCAGGTATGAGCACTGAGGAAAAAAAGTCCACATGTTTGGCTCCTGCAGTGATTTGAACCTAGATCCCCCATGATGAAAGGCAGAAGTGCTAACCACTCAGCTACATTGTAGCTACATATACAATGAAGCTGAGTGGTTAGCACTTCTGCCTTTCATCATGGGGGATCTAGGTTCAAATCCCTGCAGGAGCCAAACATGTGGACTTTTTTTCCTCAGTGCTCATACCTGATTGAGATTTCTTTCTATTCTGTTGTTTTTTTTTTTATTTATTTGCACTATTGGACTAATAACTATCAAGTACAGAGGACAGAAGTAGAATGACAGCACCTGGGGTTGAATATTCACTCAACAGTGAGTGTGTGCGATTACTAAGCAGGGAAGAGACTGACAGTGGCTGCCTGAGAGGAGAGGCAATGTCTGAGTATGTGCAGATAGGACTGGGAAGCTCTCATCACTGGTCTTATAGCCTGGAGACGAGCTGTACACTTTGGATCCCTAAGATAGCAGCTAAAAAAAATTGTATGGAATTTCTAATGATGATGATTGGTGAAAATGTGTATTATTTAATTTGTAAGCTTCCCACGTCAATTTTACTTTGTGACAAAACCCCTTTAATTATATATTCTATAAGGGCTGGGCAGGGGAGACACCCTCAATGTTTTTTCTTGGGTGCAGAACTGGGACAATGTATTCTGATGTCCTAGGCAAATAACGAATATAGCACCCTCCCCTTGATAAAAAATTCAGCCCACTCCATACCTCTTTGCATCATCTTCCTGTTTGGGATAAAGTGGCAACCTAGGCTTTCATCTGCCTTCCCCTACTCGATGTCCCAGCCCTGCTTGCTTCACATGTTTATTCACTTTTATGTGTACTATACCATATTGATGGGACATGCCTGGACCATTGTCCAAGCTAAGCACTTCTCATCTTTTGTCTCACCCTAATTTCACATAGATTTTAAGCTTTAGAGAGCAGGGCCCTCACAACTTTTGGTTGATATGTTAATAATAACTTTATCATGTAATCTTTGGTTTTCTCCATGCATTGTAAAGTTATGCAGAATATGTTGGTGCTACAAATAAGAAATAATATTATTATTATTATTATTATCATCATCATCATCCATGGTCAACGATTATGAATATAATTCTTTCTTATTTTAGCAAAAAATGCTCATTCAAAGTTCCAAAAAAAGTTGCAATTTACTGAGTGGGCTTGAAATATGAAAATTGCATTTCAATATTTACATACTTTAAAGTGAATACCCACCTTTAATCACCATATCATATATAGGACTAAAAATTAGTACTGATAAATAAAGAGCAGAGCTTTGTTTTCCTGAAACACATGTCAACATTTCCTGCATAGACATAAAGTTAAATGATAACATAGTAGTTACCTTCAGCTTTCTAGGGGAAACTTTGGAGCCTAATGCATTGTGTTTTATTTTTTACATCAACTTATAAATGTATGCAGTAAGCTCCCTCTAGTTGTGACTGCAAACAGACAGAATTTGATGATTTAATAATATGGTTTTTTAGGGGTTCTGAAGCTTGGTATCAGAAAGTTCCAACTGCTGTACAGATATATCAAGAATTTATTTATTGTAAAAGGCCAGACCTATTTAGACTAAAAAAAACATATTAGTTTTCAAGGATTGACTTTCATTTTAATGTGGCTTTGGGATGTTCACTTGTGAATATAATCATCATATGAATGACTCTCACTCATTCCAGACATGAACTACTTGGTCCTGTAAATCCTGTCAATCCCCAGTTGCACTAAAAAAATCATTGCAATGAGTTGAAGGTTTGTAAACTGCTTAAAATGACAACCAGGCAGATGAACGTGGCATTTCAAACACTGCATCACAGCATCAAAATTCTGCAAAAATAAACCTACAGCTTATTAATATTATTACTTTGAAAGCAAGAAGGTCACAAGTGAGACTGAAGCTTACGCAGCATAGTTAATATATTCATGAAAAATAAGTGTATTTTCCCATTTGAACAGAGCTGTCTGCCTAGCATGCACTTCAGTGCATAACATCGCTCTTTCTTCCTGGCTTAATAGTGCCAAACTCAGGGGTATGACATAAAATAGCCTATTTCTTTTGGGATGGTTTAAGCTGGCCTGAGGAGTGACAAGAGAATATAGCAGACAGTCAGTGCTAATGACAGCATACCTTTTTTATAGACTAAAGGTCAAGCAATGAATTTCAATTATAGTGTGTCAGGATGCTCCTGTGTAGGTACCCGATAACAAGCCTCAAGCTTCAAGCTTCTGCAGATTTGTTCTTTAGAATTTCAATAAAGCTGTTGGCCTATGGCACAGATCTTTATATAAACCAATAGCAAAGGCAGCAATCCTTTACAAAGGTTCCTTTCTCTAAAACCCTTAAGTTATGTTATGGTAGCAGCTTAATTTTGTTTGATACCATAGTCTCCTGGGCACTAGAGCGTGCCAGTAGCTATCTCTGTATGAAATGCTGGGTTGATGTGCATATATATTTTAAGTGGATGTTATCAAATGTCTTTACAATCCTCTTGACGGGCATAGTACAGAATTGTCTATTGTGGTGCTGAATGCGACAAGTTAGGTCGACATTTCAAAGACTGCCTGATATAAAGAACAAATTACTGTATTAATGTATATAGGTATAAAGGAGTATATGAGATCAGAAAAGGGTCTTCTTTCTATGCAGAAAAAGCAACAGTCTTCTTGCAATACCAGGCACAGCCATTGAACTAGAGTGGTGCAGTAAGTTAAAAAGACTGGGTGTCTCTATGATTAAGAACACCAGTGCTGGTAGACACTTTACTATATAGTGAATCTTAGGTTACCATATTATGGAAATATGCTCCATAGTAGGACGTCCAAAGAAGCCTACCACAGTTTTATTTTTGTCAGATTCCATATGAACTCATCAGATAGATCTTTTTATGTCTCCATTTAAATTTCAAAGCATACAGACCATATTAGCACATACCATATTATTTTAATGCCATGTTATACACTCCTCAACAGGGAAATTGTAAAACCAATAAGGAAACATCTAGGAATGATTACAGGAATTATAAACATGTTAATGATATCCAAATGTTAAAAGAATGGAAACAAAACATTTAAAACATCTTAATTTATTCAGTATTATCAGCATGATGCATAGAAATATATTCACGTAAACACCTCAGCATGCTGTCAAGATATTTCAAAGACTTATGGGAAGAGAGCTGAACTCTCCGACTCCATCCAGTGGATGCAACAATCCTCAATTCATGTTACATAGTTACCTAGTTTGTAAGGCCGAAAAAAGACAGATGTCCACCAAGTTCACCCTAATGTGCTACTGTGTTGATCCAGAGGAAGGCAAAAACCCCCATGAGGTAGAAGCCAATTGTCCTTACTTTAGAGAAATTCCTTACTGACTTCAACCTGGTAATCAGAATAAATCCCTAGATCAACGATCCTCCTCCAGAATCGTAGTCACTATAACTTGTTATATTGTTGCACTAAACCCTACAAAGTGAAAATGATTCATGCTAAGCTAGTTTCATTCTTCTGCATTTAGCTGTTTTGGGGTGTTGCCCCTCTTCAGTGCAGAGCAGAGCTTACTGGCTGGTAGATGAGAGGCTGAGGTGAGGTTATTAATGGTTGTCTGTGGAATGGAATATGCACATCAAGGTTATTTGCTGACAGCTACCCTTGCTAACTAATGACATCACAGATGTTCTCAATATGAGACAAGTCTCGAGACACTACAGGCCATGGTTGTACGGGCAACATGTGGTCTGGTGTTGTCAAGTTGAAAAAAACAGCTTGGTACATTATGCTACCGGACAACATAATCTCAGAGTTAGGACTGATGTGACAGTGAAGGGCTCTTCATGGCATTGCTCAAATGATCTCCAGTGCAATCTATGACTCTCATTACATCCAAAACTAAAGTAGAACTTACTGCTAGAGAGAATGAAACATTTGGGTGAGGTCAATGGAACACCTAACTGACTAGTAGTAGAGATGGGCGAATTTCCCGAAATTCGTTTCGTTCACTTCGCCGAATTTCTCGGCAAAAAATAACTTCGTTCCGAATTACTTCGGGACGAATCACGTTAAAAAAACAGCTATTTCCAGGCTGCACAGAGCCTGCAGGGTGCTGTAGAACGTTGTGCCATGCTTAAATATGCAGAGGGAGCTTGGTCTGGTCTTCATACAATGTTGTGTTTTAGTATGACACGCACATGACTGCCGCCGCTCTTAGAATCGCTTCACTATAAAATTCTCTGGGCACTTAAGAGGGCAAAACTGACCAAAAGAACTGAAGCGGGAATGTTGCCTGGGTAAAGTCAGCCAAAGAAAGCTGGAAAAAAACAAGCTGAGAGCTCAGGTGGCAACATTTGTGACAGGTGTGGGGGTGACGGCGGCAGCCACAGCAGCATGAGAGGGCAGACAGTGGCACAATGACATTCTGGAGGTGGCAAAAAACAGAATAGGTCACAGAGTGGCAAAAATTTACACAGTGTGTAGGGCCCGGGGATCAGCCACAGCAGCAGCATGGGTCAGACAGTGGCACAATGACAGAGTGTGTAGTCACAGCAGCAGCCACAGCAGCAGCATGAGTCAGACAGTGGCACAATGACACAGTGTGGAGGTCACAGCAGCAGCCACAGCAGCAGAATGAGGTCAGACAGCTGCACAATCACATTCGGAGGTGGCAAAAACAGGAGTAGGCCCCAGAGTTGGACAATGACACATGTTGTGTCACGGCAGCAGCCACAGCAGCAAGCATGAGGTCAGAGAGTGGCACAATGACATTCTGGGAGTGGCAAAAACAGGAGTAGGCCACAGAGTGGGACAATGACACAGGTGGAGGTCACGGCAGCAGCCACAGCAGGGAGCATGAGGTCAGACAGTGCACAATGAACACAGTTTTGGAGGTCATGCAGCAGCCACAGCAGCAGCATGAGGTCAGACAGTGGGACAATGACACAGTGTGGAGGTCACGGCAGCAGCCACAGCAGCAGCATGAGGTCAGGCAGTGGCACAATGACATTCTGGAGGTGGCAAAAACAGGAGTAGGCCACAGAGTGGGACAATAACACAGTGTGGAGTCACGGCAGCAGCCACAGCAGCAGCATGAGGTCAGACAGTGGCACAATGACACACGGGGGAGGACACGGCAGCAGCCACAGCAGCAGCATGAGATCAGACAGTGGCACAATGACACAGTGGGGGAGGTCACGGGAGCAGCCACAGCAGCAGCATGAGGCTAGGCAGTGGCACAATGACACAGTGTGGAGGGCACAGCAGCATGAGGTCAGGCAGTGGCACAATGACATTCTGGAGGTGGCAAAAACAGGAGTCGGCCACAGAGTGGCACAATGGGCACAGTTTGGGGGGTCACGGCAGCAGCCACAGCAGCATGAGGTCAGGCAGTGGCACAAAGACACAGTGTGGAGGTCACGGCAGCAGCCACAGCAGCAGCATGAGGTCAGGCAGTGGGACAATGACATTCTGAGGTGGCAAAACAGGAGTAGGCCACAGAGTGGGGCAATGACACAGTGTTTGGGGGTCACGGCAAGCAGCCACAGCAGCACATTAGGTCAGGCAGCAGTGGCACAATCACATTCTGGAGGGTTTGGAAAAAACAAAGGGGTAGGCCACCCGAGTGGGACAATGACAGAGTGTGGAGGTCAAGGCAGCAGCCACAGGCAGTGGCACAATGATATTCTGGAGGTGGCAAAAACAGGAGTAGGCCACAGAGTGGCACAATGAAAACAGTGTGGAGGTCACGCAGCAGCCACACAGCAGCATGAGGTCAGGCAGCAGTGGCACAATCACATTCTGGAGGTTTAAAAAACAGGAGTAGGCCACAGAGTGGGGACAATGACACAGTGGGAGGTCACCTGCAGCAGCCACAGCTAGCACATGAGGTTCCAGGCAGTGGCACAATGACATTCCTGGAAGGTGCAAAAACATGAGTAGGCCACAGAGTGGCCACAATGACACAGTGTGGAGTCACTGAGCAGTCATCCACAGCAGCAGCTTGAGTCAAGACAGTGGCACAATGACAGAGTGTGGAGGTGGGTTGCAATACCAGTCTCTGGTAAGATGGTTGGTGGGTTAGATGAGAAACTGTCATCAGATTGTGGCATCAGGCGTTTGGCGCATCAGAATAGTGCTGAGGCCAGTATTTGAACCCAGACTCATTTCTTCACAGTTTGGGTGAAGCATCATGGCAGATGTAGTCTGAGACGCCTAAGGCATTGGTGTGTGTGAAATCCTGGCCAGATTTTACGCTGTTCATCTTGACAATAGGTCAGTCGTTCCACAATTCCCCCGTGGACAAGCGGTTCTCCATTGGGGTAAACGAAGGCCCCCCCCGCACTGAAACACCCGCTCTTGATGCCACACAACTGGCCGGGCAGGACAAGTTTCTCCACTGCAAACCTCGGCAAGTTGCGCCACACATCCATTTGGCTGCCTCATAGTCCAGCGGATCTTCTAACTGGTGGCAAGTGCGGTCCCAGTAGGCCACCACCTGTTGGTTCAGGGACAGCTCCAAGGTCCTGCTGCTGGCTGCTGCTGCTAGCTGGCGACTACCCTCCTCTCTAGAGCGTGAGTGAAGAAGCTGCTCATCATGACTCCAGACTTAGGTTACTGCTGATGGATCCTGGTACTGCACCTACCCCCCCACCTTCGCCCCCACAGCCGCGGCAGTAGGTACTTGAGCGCTGAGAAACCCCCGGTCAGGACCTGTCAGAGGAGGATGAAGCCGCACATTAGGCAGCCCAACTGATTACAGAGGATTTCCTATAGTATTTGAGTTGTCCTCCCTCTCAATAGCCGGAAAAAGGCTCCCCATTTGGACCAGTAGCGAGGGTACAATAGGTGGAGAGCCAGAAGTCATCCCTCTGCCGATGCTGACATCGGCTGTCACTAGCCAGGCAATAACATGCTGCGGTGCCATCTGCACTAAGGGACTCCAGGGGCTCCGTGCCTCCATTTCCCACTCTAAATCTGCCACGTGCTTGGGGGGTCATCTGCCTCGTCTTCCTCATCTTCATCCACCTCCTCCAGCTGCTCCTGCTCCTACTCTCTTGTTACCTTGGGTATAAAATCCACTCATTTCACCAACAATGCTTCTGCTCCAATTCCTCCCTCCTCCTCCATTTTCAGTCTCCCACCGGACTCATGTGGCCACGAGATGTAGGTCGCCACGGTCTCCAGTCCCCTGCCCAGACAGATTTTTTCAGCATCTGTTCCAGGACATGAACAGTAGAAATGACGTGTATTCATCCCGATTCCCTGGCGACTGGACAAAAAAAACGTCGCTCCTCGAATTGCCTCACAAACGGCAGGTGTCACACATGAGCTGCACTCGGCTGAGTAGCGAGGAGCAGGAGCTGCCCATTGGACCGGGAGATGATGTCCAAGAGAAACAGCTCCCTTCTGCAGTGGTTGTGGAGCCCTTGACTGCTGCAATGGCATGCGTGCCACTGGGCGATGCTGCTGCTGCTGTTGCTGCGGTGTTATGAATGGACCAACACATCTGAGATCACTTTCTCCCAGGCGACCGGATGGTGACGCTGCATTGTTGACGCAGGGCGTGGTGCCGAACTTAGCTCCCTGGCCACGCTTCACTTTCTGCTTTACAGATTCACATATACCCATATTCGGCTCCTACGGTGTCTTAGCAAAGCACTGCCACATCCGCCGATTATCGGATTTTACCGCGCAACGCTCCGCACTGAGTGACTAACTGCCGCCTCTGCCTCAGCTGAGCCCACTGTGCCGCTACTCTTCTTGGACCTGCGCATCGGGGTTTTTTAAACCCCGTTGCCGCTTGGCTCCCGACCTCACACTGCTAGCTATCCCTGCTGACTCTCGGCCACACGGACCCACTTGCTGGCTGCGCCGCTGCCTGACGTACAAGCTGACGCCCTCGCTTCTCCTGACATGATGAAGCCCTTGCCGCACCCCGGCTCCCAAGTGTGGTCGGCTACACATCATCAATTTGAGTTTCATCATCAACTGCTTCCTCAACACCGGTCTTTTTATGCAGTAGGCTGACCCCTCACAACATGACCTCCCATGCCACTCTTAAACATCTAACTTTGCCGCCTACTGCAAGAAGCAGGGATATTGGCCCCATTTCTTTTGCTGCCCAAGTAGCTGCGACTGCCCTCCTCAAATTGTTCATCCTGCGCTATTATAGTTGGCGCGGAGCCCAGACACATAGTAGATCTCGGCTTGAGGAACCGGATGGACATGAGGCTGGTTGAGACAGGTGAGGGCCGCTGACCCATCCCGGGCCATGCCAACCTAAGGGTTTGTGTCTGACGTTCCCAACCGACTCCTTGGCTGGGTTGTCAGATGTCATCTGGGAGGAAGTGGGATGACCAGTCGAACCAATCAAGGAACCATTGGGTTGCTGAATCAACACACGGCCGCTAGATATGAACAGCGGCTTGTGTTGCCTCACCGAGTGACCCCTGCTGCGACGTCCCCGTTTGCAGTGCTGCGACCTGGGCCTGGAATGTTTGTGCCTCTGCCACTCGCATGTGAAGAGCCTGCTCACCCACCTCCTGTCTGACATACTGTTTGTCCTAAGATGTGACAGACACTGTTTGATGAAGAATATCTTATATGATAAAAACACACCCTGTCTTTGACGCCAATGAACCCACTAAGAAGCTGGGTAACCCTTGGATATAAATTGGCCCACAAATTATGGGCAGGAAAAATTACTTGTATGTGCCGTTTAAAAACTTCTGTTATTTTACGAATATAAAAGCACAAACCAGGCTTAATAACCATCGGATAGAATTTATTCTACAGAATTTCTTCTACTGGCGGTGAAAAACAAAGTTTTCCTTTTACTGAGGTATCAACGCAGAGCAACGCTTAATTACCCCTGGATGTAAATTGCGCAATAACATTGAGCAACCCACAAACTAGTAGCTTTTTAGAGTGTTACAATGGCGTTTTTTTTACGCTACAACAATAAAGATAAAAAATTTTAAGTAACCTTCGCTTTTTGGAAATTTTGGGTAAAAGGAAAAAAAGAAAAAAATTTTTTGGGGGTTGAAAAAGAAAAAGGGTTTTTTGGGGCGCAAAAACCCGCAAAACAACGCTTTTAAAAAAACCCCTGGATGTAAAAATTTCGCCAAACAATTTTGGGCCCCCAAAAAACAATTTGCTTTGTAACGTGTTACAATTTCCTGTTTTTACGCCACACAACAAAGATAAAAATTGGGTTTTAAACCCTTCCGGTTTTTAAAATTTTGTAAAGGAAAAAAAAGTAAAATTTTGGCGTTGAAAATGACGGTTTTTTGGGGCCGCACACCCCGCAAAAAAAAGCTTAATTAACCCCTGGGTGTAAATTTTTCCCCCAAACAATTGGGCCACCACAAACAAATAGCTTTGTGGCCCTGTTTTCAATTTTCTGTTTTCTTCCCCACAAAAAACAAGAGATAAAATTGTAATTAACCTTCGCGGGTAAATTTAAATGCTACGGGAAAAAAAGTTGTATTTTGGGCGTTGAAAAGGGAAGGTTTTTTTGGGGCCAGCCCCACAAAACAAATGCTTAATTAACCCCGGGATGAAAAAATTGGCGGCAATAGAATTGACAGCCCAAAAAAAGAATTTGGTTTATTTGTATTTTTAAAAACGCTTTTTCTTTAAATAAAATACAACAGAACTGCTTAGATCCCACTTGAAAATTTGAATGTATATGCATTTTCAGTGGACCCGCACCGGAAATTTCAGACCCCCAAACCCCCCAAAAAAAATCAAAAAATAGAACTTTTGGGAAAAAACCTCTGAGACAAGCTGAGACAACCCCCCCAAAAATCGCTGTATAAAAATCAGTTTTTTCAGTGAGAGCTATCACAATCAGCCGCGGCAGCACCTTCCCTGCCCGTAAGAAGAGGATTTGAGTTTCCCGGGCCCGTCGCGCCCTACTTTATTAGTGGGGTTGCCCCGTAAACAGAATCCCCCCCGGGTCCTTTTGGCTTCATCTCTGCACATGCTTTGGAAAGGCTATGCCCTTCTTCCTCCCAAGGCTTTGCCCAATGAACCCCCAAATGGGGTCGCTGCCTTTTTTATAAATAAAAAGGGCCAAAATTTGGGGTTCACCCCCAAAAGTACCCCAAAGTTCGACTTCGTTCAGAATCAAATTTTTTCCTTTAAATTCTAAACAAATTTCCACTTCTTAAAATTTCGATTTCCCCATCTCTAACTAGAAAGCCTAATATATGAAAAACAAAATTTTGAAAATTTTTTTTTCAACACTCTATTTCACTCTGGGGCAGGGGATGTGCCTTTCAATTTCACTTTGCCAGGGGGTCCCTTGTTTTTTCAAATCCATATCGGGCCTAATTTTCCCTTTGTCCCCACACCTAAAACGCCCCCCCATAAACCATGAGTGATCTTTTTGGGGGCAGCAACCTGGGATTTCCCTGCCGCACAGTCCAAGCCCTCTTGTGGGGGGATGAGGTGAGTCGGGCAGGGCCAAACTTAGACCCCCGGCTTAGGGGGGCCTTCCCATCGAACTTTTGCGGGCTAACATAGGGGGTTTCCACATTTTAAACAATAAAGCCTGTTAACAGTTTTGCGTCCGCCCCACCTTTTGCTTGTCTTCCGGGTCACGTTTTTGTTTTCCCCAACTACCAAGAAATTTGAACATTGCTGACATCTTAGCAAGGGCACATAGGGGATCGCCAAGTGAAAACCAATTTCCTGATTTCAAGAAACTCTCTCATTTTTGGAAAAAAGTGATAATAACTATCATGTTGATAAGCGGGAGCATCGAAAAAACCCATTCCACAGCAAAATGTTTCCAATTTAAAATTTTTTCTTTTGGGGTTAAAAATTTTTGTTTTTCAATCTTTTTTTTATGCTGTTTCCCACATAACCACAGCTTGGTTTTAAAAATTAGAAAAATTTAAATCTTACGAACACCAGCTACTTCTTTCCAATTTTGCAAAACCCCCTTTTAAAAACTTGTCTTCTTGCTGTGAATTTTTTAGGGCGACATGAAAGAACACAGGCGCTCAAAGTGAATAGTAAAATTTCTAAAATTTCATTTAATTAAATCCCCCTGATTATGAAAGTTTTTTTTTTTAAAATTCATAAAGGGTGTAAAGTTTCGACGGCGCCTCGTCTAGGGTTTTGGGCGCAAAACGGAACTTACCCATAAGTAATGCCCAAAACATGTATTAAGGTTATAAAAACCCTTAAAAATAAGAAAAAATCATTAGAAAAACATGTCATTGGTGCTGATCTTGTTTGGAGTACCACAGGCCCCCAGCAATCCTTTTGGCTGTTTTGGTTTCTTGCTGTATGCAGAAAAGGGGTTTAAAGAGCACAAAAAAAATTTTAAAAATTTTTAATGTAGTAAAAATTTAAATCAAAAAATCTAACAACAATGGGTTTTTTTTGTAAAATTTTTTTTTTTAAAGTTTTTCAAATTAATTTTAAATCCTTTTTTATAGGAATATTTTTTAAAATTTTTGGGGTATTATTCTTTTTTTTTTAATTTTAAATAAACTTTAATTTTTCTTTAAAATTTAAAAAAAAAAAATTTTTAAACAGTTTGATAATTAAAAAAAATTTGACTTTTTTTAAAAAGAATTTGGGTAATTTGAGAAAAAATAGGAAAAATCAAAATCTCCTTTTTGACCTTCATTTAGAGAGGGCGAATCGTTTCCCAAAACCCGAATTAAAATTTTCCCGGGAAAAAATTTTTTGGTTCTGCATGAAGCTGAAGTTTAGGGGATTCGCGGGAACAAATCATCTTTTTTTTTAAAGGTAAAATGGCCAAAGAGCACATGGCTGACATGGGGGGAAGAAAATGTGGGAGGGAAAAAAAGCACACCCCAATGACATGTGCCGACATAAGCCAATCAGGCCGGCGGGCTTTTTTTGACTTCACAGCCCTATAAATACGGAGCCATGAGCAATCCTTTACCCCTTCTCACAGTCCTGTCCTGGGATAAACTTTTAGCTGCTGCTTCTGCTTTGCTAAACCCAACCCCAATTTAAAAATTCTAAAAAAAAACCAAATTTTATCAGGGTTAGGGGGGGGAAAAACAAGTCGTGTCCCGTTGCACAACCTCTACCTCAAACCCCGCGTTCTGTTTCTGCTGCTTTCCCAAAAAATTTATTCTTTAAAAAAAAACTGCTTTTAAAAAAAAGACTGGGGCCAAAAAGTTTCACAAGTGGTTTAAATTGTACACTTTAAAAAGCTACCAAACACGTTATCATTTTGTTTTTTGTTTGTGGGTATTTTTTCCCTAAAATCCAGGTGGGTGTAATTTGCCCCAAAATGCCCTTTAAAATTTTATCATTCATTTTTCCCTAGGGTTTTTTAATATCCAAGGGGTTTAAAAAAAGCCTGTTAGTTTGGGTTTTAAATTTTTTGTCAAATAGAAGGGGGGGGTGTAATTTTTTCTGGGATTTGTTTTTTCTGTAGGGGGAATTTTTGAAACTAAATTAAATAAATGAACTTAAAAAATTTTCAGAAAATCAAATAACCCCAATTTCCCCGGTTTTTGGGAAAAAGGTTTGGGCAAAAATTAAGGGGACAAAAGGGCCCTTTCCCCAATTTCAATGGGCCCCCAAACGGATTGGGAGGACGTAATAAACAAGAAACAATTTGGGTTTAATTGAAAAAACATGAAAACTAAAATAGGTATCCAAAATTTCTTTATTTTACTTTTTTACACCTTTATCATGTTTATTAACAAAATTTTTTCTCTTGGGAAAAACTAAATTAAAGGTCTTGCCCGAGACAATAGGGAAAAGAGACAGATTACTCCTTCAGTACATAACGTTTTAAAAAAATAAACACCTACCAATGTCACTTAAAAAAGCATAAAAAAATCCAAACAACCCCCAAAAACATAAAATATTTTCCAAACAAAACAATTTTATACTTTGGAAGGGCAGCACAGGCCCAAAACTGGGCCCCCCCTTCTCATTCATTTTCCCCCCATCAGAAGAAATTTCTAAATTTGGGCTTAGTTTCTGCACCACTATAGAGCAAGGGCTAAATATTTTAGGACGTCAGGAGGGACTTGGGCCAAAACAAAGAGGTGGGGCAAAATTCCCGCTGCTTCTTGGGAAATAGGGGGGAAGTATGCTGTGGAGGAAGTTTGGGATGGGATTTATGTTGCGGGGAGTCAGGCCCCTACATACTGAGCCATTGAGGAGGATAGCATTTAAGGGCAAAAAACAAAAATTTATTGAAGTAGCCGATACACTTTGGGGCTTTGGGGGAAAACCCAACATCATCGTGGGGGGAAAAAGGCGTCAGGGGTTGCTGGTTCCAAGGGGCCCGCGGCGCAGCCGCAATAGGTCGTAGTGTGGCCCCTAGTCCACAGGGTGGCAGCATTTCAAAGGGTGGGGGGCCAAACGTCCATGGGGTAGACCACCTGCTTCGCAGGTCCAAGAAAGTAGCGGCACAGGTGCTCACCAAGGCAGCGGCGGTAGTAGTCACTCAGTGCGGAGCGTTGGCAGTAAAATCACCTACTCAGTGGTGTGGCAGTTTTTTGCAAAGTCGCCGGAGGAGCCAAACATGTGTATATGTAGAATCTGTGGGCAGAAATTGAAGCGTGTCCAGGGACCTAACGTTGGCACCACGGCCCTGCATCAACACATGCAGCATCACCATCCAGAAACGTGTCTCAGATATGGTGGTCCATCCTGTGGCATGCATGTCATTGCAGCCAGTCAAGGCTCCACTACCTCTGCTGAAGGGTGCTGTTTGTCTTTCCCATCATTTACAGGTCCAGACGCTCCTGCTCCTCACCACTCATGGCCCCAGCAGTCGTTCACCGAGGCAATTGCCAACAGACAGCAGTATGCTGACCATGCTCCTGTCCAAGTTGTTGGTACTGCAGTCCCTCCCTTTCCAAGTGGTGGACTCTGCACCGTTCAGAGAATTAATGGCTTGTATGATGCCGAGGTGGAGAGTCCCAAACCATTATTTATTTTCGAAAAAGGTAGTACCAGCCCTGCAGAAATATTTAGAACAGAAGGTGGGTCAGTCCTTGAGCCTATCAGTGTCTTCCAAGGTGCATGGCAGCGCGGATGTGTGGAGCTGTAACTACAGTCAGGGCCAGTAGATGTCCTTTACTGCCACTATTCTGATGCTGCCACCCGCCTGATGCCACACATCTGCTGCCAGTTGCTCCATCTGCCTACCACAATCTTTACCAGGGACTGGTATTGCCACCCACCTCCACACTCTGTCATTGTGCTACTCTCTGACCTCTTGCTGCTGATGCTGCTGCTGATGCTGCTGCTGCCGCCACCTCCACACTCTGTCATTCTGCCACTCTGTGGGCTCCTGATGTTGCTGCCACCTCCAGAATTTGTCATTGTGCCACTCTGCGGCCTACTCATACTGCTGCCAGGTAAAAGCTGTCTCACTGGAACACCCTGTGGTTTCCTAATGCTGTTTTCACCCTCCACCAATCTATGACCTTGTCACTATGTTTGGTTTTACCATTCTTTTCATCTGTCAGAAGGAATGAAAAGGATCAGGATTTTCTGGTGATTAGGTAGCCAAAAGCAGGAGTGGATACAGAACACAGAATACATGCAAGTATCCCATTTACTGGTCATCTCTGTTTTGGATCAACTCCTGTTTGTTTTTGGCTTTAGCAATGCTGATGGATTATTGACCGATTGAAAGCGGACACTGATGGATGAAAGGAAGGGCAACATGATCAGTGACGTCAATGCGAAATTACTGCTGACACCCTCTCCACTCTTTCGGGGGGGGGCTCTAAATGTATCAGCGTTTAATAGAGCAGGTTCTGTCATAATCATCTGATGTCGGCGTAAAAGGAGTGCGCTCTTTGATGCTATAGTAGGATCTTAGCCCTCAGCTAGGTTCTTTACAGCTGGCGCTGACATTACCTTGTCAGGCTGCGTTCCCACTTCAGTTATTTGGTCAGTTTTGCCCCTGTAAGAGCGGCGGCTGTCATCTGTGTGTCATACTAAAACACAGCATTGTATGAAGACCAAACCACGCTCCTTATGCATATTTGAGCATGGAACATCATTCTACAACACCATACAGGCTCTCTCCAGCCAGGAAATAGCTGTTTTTTAATGCGATTCAATGCAAATAAATTCGGGACGAAACAATTTTTGTCGGAAAATTCGGCGAACTCGGCAAATCAAATTTTTGAGAAATTTGCCAATCTCTACTCCTCAGCCTCAGATCTGCCTGTCGGAGCAGTAATGTGCCTAGTTTTGCCGAACCACATTCATAGACATGTCTAATATTACAACTGTGGTGCGACACGCCTCCATAACGCCCCAAGAACAGCGCATTAGAAAGTGTCGAGTCTTATGAACAATGCGCCTAACACATTCATTAGGTGCATTAGACAATGTAGACTGCTCAGTTAGGTGCATTGTATGCCAGAAAAAGGGTGAAAAACCTGATCATACATGTCTCCCTTAATGTTGAGGAGTATACTTCAGTACAATTCGAAACTTGTGTGAAGTGGAGCATAAAGCTAGAAGGATATATATAGTTCAGCATTCCACTGACTGTAGATGGGTTAATATAAAGTTATGTTGGGGGGGTTGTTTTACATATTCAGATTCAAGTGTACTTAATACTCTTACCTAGAAGACTTAAGAAAAATTAATATCAGCAAATTTATAACAAATTGGGTAGATTTTATTTCTGTTTTCCCTCCCAAAATCAGCTGATGTTCAACATGGAGTGAAACAAGCCCAAAACGCTACACTCACCAGGTATACAGTGACCATTTGGGGACCAAAGAAGAGTTGCTGCAGGAGAACCAATGACTGGTGGATTTTGCTGTAGATTACCTCAGCCAAGTTGGGTTTTGTTATGACTTTTGACTTTTTCCACTGGACTTGGTTGATGAAATCTGCACTTTTTCTGCATCCAATCCACATAAGAAATTTATATTTTCTAGGTGTGATCTGTACCGCAGGCGGGTTTCTGTAATAAAAATTTCTGCAGTGCAGGATAAGATTTATTAAGTCTCATGCACTTTGCTGCTGCTGTATGCCGCTCTAGATTTTCTGGCACTTTAATCTGGATGGAAAATCCACAGCATTACCGCTATTTGTGAATGGAGGATAGGCAAGATTTTTGTCTTCAATTTTCCAATATTCTTTAGTAGTGAATTCTGTGAAATTTTTTTTTTAACATTACTAGAACACTGTTAAAATGCTCAGTATTCAGCATACACATCCTTGGCTTACAAAATATGCAGAAATTTGACCATACACACTACTGTTTTAGATCACCTCAATTTTTCCAGTTTTTATTGATGGACGACTGAACTAGATGGACGACTTGTCTTTTTTTAGCCTTACAAACTATGAAACTATGAAATGTCTGAAATGTAACTTGAAGTGAAACAAAAGATGAAATAAACAAGTTAAGGTGATAAAATAATGGCTTTCTTTCAACAGATTAAATTACGATTTTTATTTGCTGTTTAAATTAATAACCTCGTGCTGATATAACAGCTTTACACAATCAAGGCATTATTTCTACAATTACATTCAGATTATGTTCAGATGCTTCGTCCTAAAATTGTTGCAATCACCACAAATGTGCTGCACTTGCAGGTTGCTTTGCTTTCACTCTCCTGTCTAGTTCATCCCAAACCAGCTCAATGGGGTTTAAGTCTGGAGACTGAGGTCATTCCAATCTTTGACGCCTACCGGCTTCTCCTTGTCTTCGTAGTTATTTCTGATATAACCTAGAAATGTGTTTAGGATCATTGTCTTGCTGTTATATTAACCCTTGACCAACTAGGGGTACATCAAAAGGTATTTCATAGCTCATCAAAATGTTGTGGCAGCCCTTTTTTTTTTACAGCCTGCCAGTTACCCTGTGTAACTTGCCAACTCTGAATCCAGCAAAAGAGTCCCAGACTATCACACTTCCTCCTCCATAGTGGACAGTTGGGGCCACATGTATAAAAACTGTCTAGGTCTAAAATTAATTTTGTTGCCCATAGCAACCAATCAGTGTGCCTCGTTCATTCTTCTACAGCACTATATGGAAGGAAAGGGCACTCTGATTGGTTGCTATGGGAAACAAAGTGAATTTTAGACCTAGACAGTTTTCATACATGTGACCCTTGGTGCCACACACTGACAAACCATCCTTTCACTAACTCGCTGATGTGCAAAGACCCTGCAGGATTTACCAAAAATGTCAAATTTTAATTCATCAGTCCATCAGACCTTCTGGGATGCTGCTTGGCCCAGGCAGGCAGGCAGTGGCTTTCTTACTGATACTAGACACGTCGAACCTGCAAACAGAAATCTTCTCTTTACAGTTCAAATGAAAACTTATTTTTGCTGCTTTAAGTTGTGCTTAGAGATTTTGAGCTAAAGACTCCAATGTTGCAAATTGTTGACTCTCTAAAACATGTCATCTGATTTTGTTGTGGCTTTTGTTCTGCCAGTCCTCTTCCTATCAGTTTCCTCTCATTCCCAAGTGCCCTGACATCCACCTTGGCTTTCTGGGCAATTTCTCTGTAGGACAGACATTCTCTTCTAAAGGTTAAAATTATCTGTTTTCTTTTGTCAATTGCCCTTTTCTTGCCATTATGATACCAATGTGTTCTATCCTGAAGAGCAAAATTGTTCAAATCCTGCCCTAGAGAGTGTTATAACATAGCTTGTTCTGATGCTGGTTGTATAGAATCAGAGAGTTTGAAATTAATATCTAAAAGTTGAAACTCCTTTTTGGAATAGTTTACATCCAATTTCAAAATATAGTTTGCTTTCTGTACTGCATAGCAGCTCACTTTCATGTTTTCACTTCTGGTTAAAATTTAGAATATTATTGAATTTGAGGTTAAAAATTTACAATGTTTTTTAACCTGCTTTTGACATTTGTAACCATTTCACATTATTGTTGTACAAGAACTATAGTAGTATAAAAAGATAACTTTAAGTATAAAAATTAAGGTGTTCTAAAACTTTTGAACAGTATTATACAACTATGCCGTATACTGTATATTGTTCTCATAAAAATAATTAACAGTCAATAACACTTTTCACTAGAGCATATTGTGTTGCCAGACATTAGACACATTATAGATGTGTAGTTAGCAGAAAAAAAGTTACTTTTGAGATCACCATTTCCCATGCAAATTTAGCTTAGTATAACAGGGTTGTTGTAAGGGACCAGTCAGGGACACACGAGAAGACACAGACAGAGTGAGGCCCTGACGCTGGTCCCAACCCCATTCCCTGCCTTTTGGGGGTACCCGACTCCTTAAAAGGTCGGCCCCAACCAGAAGACTGAAAACTACACTGAATACGTGGGAACACAAGACACAGACAAACAAATACAAAACACAATAAGGGAACGTGAGACAAGCAAGGTTGGCAGCAAGAGGGCAGTGCAGTACCAAATCGGGAGACAGAGAGAAAAACGTAAGACGAGCAAAGTCGGTAACTGTCAGGCAATGCAGTACAAAATCAGGAAGAGAAGAATAGTCAGAAGCCAAGCAGAGTCAGGTAACCAGAAAATCCAACAATAGACAGACAAGCAAAAGGTAAAGGAAAGACCCAATATAACAGGCACAGGGGACAGGTAAGGGAATCCTTAAATAGGGAACTGGTGAACACAGAGCAGAGGTGATAGGTGGAAATAACACAAAGCCGGATAGGGAAACAAAGCTGTCAATCAAAGAGGAACACAGTTAACTAAAAGGGTGCTGGAGGATTGCTGGGCATGGGCGTTGGCCAGTAATCAATTACACACAGGGAAGGAAAGACTCAGTTCACACTGGTAACCAAGAATACAAAGCATTATGTCAAAAACCACGGCTTCCGTCGCAACGGCCGTGGCCGGCGACCAGAACTCGAAGCTGGGGGCCTGTCGTACATGATCATGACAGTTGTACAATTTTCTGTTGCTACTAGAGATGGGCGAAGTTCTCAAAAATTCGATTCGGTGACTTCGCCGAATTTCCCAACAAAATTAGTTTCGGTCCGAATTACTTTGGGACGAATCATGTTAAAAAACAGCTATTTCCAGGCTGCACAGAGCCTGCAGGGTGCTGTAAAACGTTGTGCCATGCTTAAATATGCAGAGGGAGCTTGGTTTGGTCTTCATATAATGTTGTGTTTTAGTATGACACGCATATGACTGTCGCCACTCTTAGAATCGCTTTACTATAAAATTCCCTGGGCACTTAAGAGGGCAAAACTGACCAAAAAACTGAAGGGGGAATGTAGCCTGATAAAGTCATGCCAGCGAAAGCTGGAAAAAAACAAGCTGAGGGCTTAGGTGGCAACATCAGTGACAGAGTGTGGAGGTGAAGGCAGCAGCCACAGCAGCATAAGGTCAAAGAGTGGCACAATGACATTCTGGAGGTGGCAAAAACAGGAGTAGGCCACAGAGTGGCACAATGACACAGTGTGTATTTTACGGCAGCAGCCACAGCAGCAGCATTAGGTCAGACAGTGGCACAATGACATTCTGGAAGTGGCAAAAATAGGAGTAGGCCACAGAGTGGCACAATGAGAGAGAGTGGAAGTCATGGCAGCAGCAGCATGAGGTCAGAGAGTGGCACAATGACACAGTGTGGAGGTCACGGCAGCAGCCAAAGCAGCAGCATGAGGTCAGACAGTGGCACAATGACATTCTGGAGGTGGCAAAACAGTAGTAGGCCACATAGTGGCACAATTAAAGAGAGTGGAGGTGATGGCAGCAGCAGCATGAGGTCAGACAGTGGCACAATGACAGTCTGGAGGTCACGGCAGCAGCCACAGCAGCAGCAGCATGAGGTCAGACAGTGGAACAATGACAAATTCTGGAGGTGGCAAAACGGTAGTAGGCCACAGAGTGGCACAATGACAGAGAGTGGAGGTGACGGCAGCAACAGCATGAGGTCAGAGAGTGGCACAATGACACAGTGTGGATGTCACGGCACCAGCAACAGCAGCAGCAGCATGAGGTCATAGAGTGGCACAATGACAGAGTGTGGAGGTGGGTGGCAATACCAGTCCCTGGTAAAGATGGTGGTAGGCACATAGAGAAACTGTCAGCATATGTGTGGCATCAGGCGGGTGGCGGCATCAGAATAGTGGCTGAGGCAGGTAGTTTGAACCCAGACTCATTTCTCACAGTTTGGGTGAGGCGTCATGGCTGATGTAATCTGACGCCTAAGGCATTGTTGTGTGGAAATCCAGGCCGATCCACGCCTGATTCATCTTGACAAAGGTCAGCCATTCCACATTTCCCGTGGACAAGCGGGTTCTCCTTGGGGTAACGATGGCCCCCCGCCGCACTGAACACCCGCTCTGATGCCACACTACTGGCCAGGCAGGACAGCTTCTCCACTGCAAACTCGGCAAGTTGCGGCCACACATCCAGTTTGGCTGCCCAGTAGTCCAGCGGATCTTCTAACTGGGGTGGCAGAGTGCTGTCATAGTAGGCCACCAAATGTTAGTTCAGGGTCTGCTCCAGGTCCTGCTGCTGCTGCTGCTGGCGACTGCCCTCCTCACTAGGTGGGTGAAGGAAGCTGCTCATCAGTGATTCCAGACTTAGGTTGCTGCTGATGGAGCTGGTACTGCTCCTACCCCCCACCTTCCCCAGCAGCCGCGTCAGTAATACGTGAGCGCTGAAGAACCCCCCGGTCAGACCTGTCAGAGGATGGACGATGCCGCACATAGGCAACAGGCAACTGACTACGGAGGATTTCTCTATAGTATTTGAGTTTGTCCTCACTCTCAGCAGCTAGGAAAAGGCTCCCATTTTGAACCGGTACCAAGGGTCCAATAGGGTGGAGAGCCAGAAGTCATCCCTCTGCCGGATGGTGACTATTTGGCTATCACTAGCCAGGCAAATCAGCATGCTGTGGGCCATCTGCACAAGTGACTCCGAGGGGCTCCCTGCCTCCATCTCCACTGTATACTGCCACGATGCTTGCAGGTCATCTGCCTCGTCTTCCCCATTTCCATCTACCTCCTCCAGCTGCTCCTGCTTCTCCTCTCTTGTCACCTGGGTAGAAAATCCACTCATTTCACCAGACAATGCTTCTGCTCCAATGTCCTCCTCCTCCTCCAGTTCAGTCCCCACCGGACTCATGTGCCACGTCTCCAGTCCCCTGCCCAGACAGATTTTTCAGCATCTGTTCCAGGAGATGAAGCAGTGGAATGACGTTATTCATCCCGTAGTCCTGGCGACTGACAAATAACGTTGCCTCCTCGAGTGGCCTCAACAAATGGCAGGTGTCACACATGAGCTGCCACTGGCTGACATCAAAGTTACACAGGGGAGTACTACTGTCCACCTGGATCATCAAAAAATCGTTAATGGTCTTTCTCTGTTCATACAGTTGGTCCAACATGTGCAGGCTGGAATTCCATCGCATATCAGAGTGTGCTGGGGGAGGCCGTTCTGTCACTGTAATTCGAGGAGGATGTTCCTGGCTTTGTAGGAATGGATGAAGTGCATGCACAGTTTCCTGGCCATTTTCAGAATCTTCTGAAGATCGGTGGAAGACTTCAGGAACCTTTTCACAACCAGATTGAACACGTGCGCCATGCAGGGCGCATGGACCATCCCTCCTCGAGTTGCAGCGCGGACACCATGTTCCTCCCATTGTCCGTCACCATGGTTCTGATTTGCAGTTGGCGCGGAGAAAGCCACACATCGATTTCCTCCTGCATGACGCGGAGCAGTTCCTCCCCTGTGTGACTTCGTTCGCCGAGGCAAGCCAGGTGTAGAACTGCGTGACACCGCTGTGCCCTACACATTTGGTGTATGATGGAGCAGTACTTGTGGAGGCTGAGATGATGGTGGTGGTGGAGGAGGAGGAGGAGGCGGATATTGGCGCAGGTGCCGCAGTTTGACAACGTGGAGGAGAAAGCGGCTTCTCCTGTCCAAGTTGTTGTTGTGCCTGGGCAGGAAGCACATTCACCCAGTGTGCCGTAAAGGACATGTACTGGCCCTGACCGTAGTTACAGCTCCAGACGTCCACGCTGCCGTGCACCTTGGAACAAACCGATAAGCTCAAGGACTGGCCCACCTTCTGTTCTACATAATTATGAAGTGCTGGTACTGCCTTTCTGGAAAAGAAATTAAGGCTTGGAACTCTCCATCTCGGCTTGGCACAAGCCATTAGTTCTCTGAACGGTGCAGAGTCAGCCATTTGGAAAGGGAGGGACTGCAGTACCAACAACTTGGACAGGAGCACGGTCAGCTTCTGCACTCTAGGATGGTTGGACGCATACTGTTGTCTCTTTGCAATCGCCTCGCTGAACGACTGCTGGCGCCATGAGTAGCGAGGAGCAGGAGCATCTGGACCGGCAGATGATGGCAAAGAGAAACAGTTCCCTTCTGCAGAGGTGGTGGAGCCTTGACTGGCTGCATTGGCATGCGTGCCACTGGCCGCTGCTGATGCTGTTGCTGCGGCGGCAGGATGGACCACCACATCTAAGCCACGTTTCCTCCAGGCCACCGGATGGTGACACTGCATGTGTTGATGCAGGGCCATGGTGCCAACGTTAGCTCTTTGGCCACGCTTCACTTTCTGCCCACAGATTCTACATAAACCCATATTCAGCTCCTCCGGTGTCTTAGCAAAGAACTGCCACACCGCCGAGTAGCTGATTTTACCGCGAACGCTCTGCACTGAGTGACTACTACCACCGCTGCCTCGCTGAGCCCCTGTGCCGCTACTTTCTTGGACCTGCAAAGCGGGTTTTCTACCCCGTGGCCGCTTGGCTCCCGACCTCACACTGCTGCTACCCTGCTGACTCACGGCCACACAACCCACTTGCTGGCTGCTCCGCTGCCTGAAGCGCAAGCTGACGCCCTCTTCTCAAGACGATGATGAAGCCCTTGCTTTACCCGGCTTCCAAGTGCGGTCGGCTACATCATCATCGATTTGTGTTTCATCGTCACTGCTGTCCTCATTACCGGTCTTGGTATGCAGGGGCTGACTCCTCACAACATGACCTCCCATACCACTCTCCAGATCTATACTTTGCCGCCTACTGCAAGAAGCAGGGGATATTGGCCCCATTCTCTCGGTGCCAAGTAGCTGCTGACTGCCCTCCTCAAATTGTTCATCCTCGCTATATAGTGGCGCTGAGCCCAGACCACATAGTAGATCTCTGGCTGAGGGAACCGGATGGGACAGAGGCGGGTTGAGGACAGGTGAGGGCCGCTGACCCGCTCCTGGGCCATGCCAACTAAGGGTTGTGTCTGACGATCCCACTGACTCTTGGCTGGGGTTGTCAGATGTCATCTGGGAGAAAGTGGATGACCTAGTCAACCAATCAAGAACCATTGGGTTGCTAGTCAGTACACGGCCGCTAGATGACAGCGTCAGTTGTGGCCTCATCGAGTGACCCCTGCTGCGACATCCCCTTGCTGTGCTGCGACTGGTCCTGCTCCAGGAATGTTTGTGCCTCTGCCACTCGCAGGTGAAAAGCCTGACACCTCTCTGTCTGACATACTGTTTGTTCTAAAATGTACAGACACTGTTTGATGAATTTATCTGTATATGACAAATTCACACCCTGTATTTGACTCCAAATGAACCCAGTTACAAGCTTGGGTAACCCTTGGATATAAATTGCGCTCCACAAATGACCAGGAAAAATTTACTTGTATGTGCCGTTTAAAAACACTGTGTATTTTACTGAATATAAAAGCACAAACAGGTTTAATTAACCTTCGGTTATGAATTATGCTACAGGCAAATTTGCTTCTTTGGTGGTGAAAAAGAATGTTTCTTTTAGTGACCACAACAGCAGAACAACGCTTAATTAACCCTGGAAGTAAATTGTGCAGAAGAAATGAGCCACCAAAAATTACCAGCTTTGTAGCTTGTTAAAATGGTGTGTATTTTACGGTAAACAACAAGAAAAAAACTTGTAATTAACCTTCGGTTATGAATTATGCTATAGACAAATTTGCTTCTTTGGCGGTGAAAAAGAATGTTTCTTTTAGTAACCACAACAGCAGAACAACACTTAATTAACCCCTGGATGAATACAACAGGAACAGGCTTAGATAACCCTTGGATATTCAATGTGCTGTGAGCAGATAGCATTAAAATGTATATGCAGCTGCATTGGACGCACACTGGACTTCAGTTCCAATTCCCTTACAAAATCAGAATTAGAACGACAGAGAAGCAGTCTCTGAGACAAGCTGTGACACCCCCCAAAAATCGCTGTTTAAAAATGAGTTCTTTAGTATCAGATATCATAAGCAGCCGCGGCAGCACCTTCCCTACTCAGTACAGTGAGAGCGGTATGAGCTCCCAGCGTCGTGCCCGGACTTATATAGTGTGGTGACTACATGTCATGTAGACTATGCCTTTCTTCCTCCCAGAGTTCTTTGCCCCATGTAACGCCATGTGCTCGCAGCCATTTTATCAATCAAAAGCATGCTTCGTTCCCGCGAAGTACCCCAAACTTCGACTTCGTTCAGAACCAAAGTTTTCCTGAAATTCTAAACGAAGTCCACTTCGTTAGAATCAATTCGCCCATCTCTAGTTGCTACATGATGGTAGAGGACAATTTAAGCATGTACCTCATTCAGCAATTTATGATCATTATTACATGTCTTTTTGATACTCATAAATAATGAAAGATTCAACCTTACAATACTTCCCTGCTTCCACTTCAAACATCTGTACAGAAGTTTCTGCCTGAAATGATGCATAAATCTGACCATAATCTTTAAAGAATTGTCAAATGAAAGATAAGATTTTTGAGAGTTATCCTGATTCTTTTTTATAGTAGACTGAATGATGACAATTTGTCAAAACAACAATCTTTTTACAGATACTTGTCTGTGAAAAATAACTTTCTGGAACATAAACTGTTGGACAACCAACTGACACTGGGTAAGGAGATAATGCCAGGATGTTTCCTCATACTCATGGGTGTAACTATAGTCATAACAACCGTAATGAGGCCCAGAAGTTGAGAGAATCCATGTTGGTGCAAAAACAGTGTACATTTGATTAGTGATAAACAAGTTGGTGTCTTACTGCTATCTTGCACTACTATGTGAGTTCCCTGATATATGGCATTCTTATTTATACCTTTATTTATTGCTACCTATGCTGCTGTTTCAGTTTCCTATCATTAGCTTGTGGAACCCATATTATTTTGCTATGGGGTCCTATGGACTAGTTTCTAGATACTAGAAACCTCTACTTTTGTGCTGCATATAAATATTTTTACCTGTTATTGACTACCTTGAAGAAAAACATTTTAGTCACATCCTTGATATGCAGTGTCCTGCCTGCTTTTCGTTTTAGACTTTTTCATCTGAGTCAAAAATTCATAAAAAGAAAAAACAACAGAAACAATGGCTTCAAATATACTGGCTGCTGTGCAATTTATCGGTAGGTAGAGTCAGTCTATACTCATCCTCTTAACTCTCAATACAAAAATATCCAATGCATCATCATCTTCCACAGCTGGTACATGAGACAAAAATATACAAGGTTCCGGCTATTATGAGTCTTTCGCAAGCAATGTTGTTTGAAAAACACTTGATGTTAGCCAATATGTTGCACATTTATTGTATCATATGCCAACTGTGAAGAATAAAATATTTTGGCTGTGGAAGATGCTGATGCCTTGTATTTTTATATATTGGATTTTTTTGTTTAGGTGTCTTAATAATACACATTGAATGTAAGCTCTTTATATTTAAAAGTCTAGAGTTGCTGTTGGTGCTCTGCTTTCTATTTACAGTAGTACACAGCCTAAGTAACTCTCCCACTGCACACTGCCTTGTCTTTGCCCTTTACCTATCTACAGCCTGTATCAGTTTCTTTCCCCTATCTCCATGATCTAACCTGCTGTGTACAACATTCTACCCCAACTTACTGTTATCTGTAATATTGAGAGAAGCGAGGGGACTGAAGAGAGACAATCAAAAAAGATTTGTTTAAGATTTAGTAGCAACAGCAGCCAGGTGAAGGGACTATTTTTAATCTGGAAGGTCAATGAACAATAAAGAAAAAAATAGTGCAAATGTGTCTATATCCTTTAAATGATACAGTTATAATTGCCTGCAGCCACCACATGGGGGTTCTGACTACTTTATATTATATCAAAGTTTCATATCTTCAGTGTTGTCCCATGAAAAGATAGGATACAATATCTACAAAAATATGAGGGGTATACTCACTATGTGAGATAATATAATATATATCCACTACCCTGCTGAATGCAGGGCATGAGGCACAATGGAGTGAATTACGATGAGATGGCTTCCCCTTCTAGTACCGTCCACATCACGACATACATTCCTGTACAGGAGCTGCTCTACCCCACACTGGTGTGTGGGTTGCACGGCATCAGTCTCCTTCAATCCTATTCCCTGGCTGGTGAGCATGGGCTAAAGAGTTCTCTACAGTATAAACAATTAGGTGTCAAGTCTTCCATTATTAGTACACATAATTTAAATGCCTTAGCGTGTCATATGGACATCCAACTGTGTCCACATGACACAGTCTTTTGGTTACAGACACATATACATATACACTTTTGGTCTGTAACCAAAAGACTGTGTCCCAGACAGGTCCCTACTGCTCCCTATGTTTTAAAGACTATTTTTCTCCTTTTCGTTTTGGTCCGGAGACTATTCTAGTGAGCATCACGTTATAGGTAGTTGGTTATTTATTTGTGTAAAGTCATTTAGGATTACCAAAATTATTTATATTTGCCAAATGCCAGAATAATGAGAGATACTGTAGATCATGTTAAGGCATTTTTTATTACTTTCTGCAAAGTCAAAATTCTACATACATTTCATTACTATTTGGTGGCATTGCCTTCAAACTGTATGACTTGGGTCAAACATTTTGGATATCCTTCCACAAGCTTTTCACAATAGTTGGTAGGAATTTTAGCCTATTCCTGCTGACAGAACTGGTGTAACTGAGCCATGTTTGTAGATCGCCTTGCTCAAACCTGCCTTTTCAGCTTTGCCCATAAATTTTCAATAGGATTGAGATCAGGGCTTTGTGATGGTCATTCCAAAACATTGACTTGGTTATCCCTAAGACATTTTGTAACCAGTTTGGCAATATACTTCAGGTCACTGACCATTTGGAAGACCCATTTCCACCCAAGCTTTAACTTCCTGGCTGATGTCTTGAGATGTTGCTTTTGTATTGCCACATAATATTCTTTCCTCATGATGCCATCTACTATGTGAAGTGCACCAGTCCCTCCTACAGCAAAACAACCCCACAACATGATGCTGTCAACCCTGTGTTTCACAGTTGGGATAGTGTTCTTAGGCTTCCAAATTTCTCCCTTTTTCCTCCAAACGTAACAATGGCCAAACAGTTCAATTTTAGCTTCCTCAGATCACAGGACCTGTCTCCAAAAATGTAGGTCTTTGTTCCTGTGTGCATTTACAAACATTAATTTGGCTTTTATATGTTTCTTTTGGAGTAATGACTTCTTGCTGGCAGAGTGGCCTCTCAGCCCATGTTGATGCAGTACTCACTTCACTGTGGATAATGACAATCTTACCTGCTTCATCCATAATTTTCACAAGGTCTTTTGCTTTTGTTCTTGGGCTGATATGCACATGTCGGACCAAAGCACATTCATCTCTGAGACACAGAACCCATCTCCTTTCTGAGCGGTGTGATGGCTGAATATTCCCATCTTGTTTTTACTTGCATATAATTGTTTGTACAGATGAATGAGGCACCTTCAGGTATATGAAAATAATACCTAGGGATGAACCAGACTTGTGCAAGTCCACAATTCTGTTCCTGATATCTTGGTTGATGTGTTTTTTATATAGTGTTTTTTTAACTTCTGGTTTCAACTATATTAGATAAGGTGGGGAGAACCATTTTAAATATCCCTAGTTAAGCTTTTCAGGGTCTATGGGGCAGCTATTTTTCTTCAGAACTATCTAGTGCAGACCTGGGCAAAGTACGGCCCACGGGCCGCATCCGGCCCTCCAGCTTGTCGGATGCGGCCCGCGGCGTACGATGCCCAGGTCTGCTAATAGTAGCGCTGACAGCCGTCGCGGCCGGGTATTGCTGAGAAGCAGCGGGCCGTCAGTGCTACTATTGCTGGTGAATTAGGCAGCGACGCGATGAACTCCGCTCACCACGCCGCTGCCTCTCCTGGGCGCACGCAGAGTAATAACTCTGTGCGGGCCCAGGAGCTGACGGAGGAGCGTCCCGGCACTGGCGGCATGACGTCATCATGTCCACCAGTCCGGGAATCTCCTCGGATAGAAGATGACCACGCTCGGCCGGGAAGCAGGGAAGCCAAGGTGAGTATTAGTGTTTGTTGTTTTTAATTTTGGCCATAAAACTATATACCTGCCTGTGGGAAGCCCTATCTCTATACCTGCCTGGGGACACACCTGACTATCTCTATACCTGCCTGGGGACACACCTAACTATCTCTATACCTGCCTGGGGACACACCTAACTATCTCTATACCTGCCTGGGGACACACTTAAGTATCTATATACCTGCCTGGGGACACACCTAACTATATACCTGCCTGGAGGACACACCGAACTATCTATATACATGCCTGGGGACACACCTGACTATCTATATACCTGCCTGAGGACACACCTAACTATCTCTATACCTGCCTGGGGACACACCTGACTATCTATATACCTGCCTGGGGACACACATAACTATCTCTATACCTGCCTGGGGACACACCTAACTATCTCTATACCTGCCTGGGGACACACCTAACTATCTCTATACCTGCCTGGGGACACACCTGACTATCTATATACCTGCCTGGGGACACACCTGACTATCTCTATACCTGCCTGGGGACACACCTAACTATCTCTATACCTGCCTGGGGACACACCTGACTATCTATATACCTGCCTGGGGACACACCTAACTATCTCTATACCTGCCTGGGGACACACCTAACTATATATCTGCCTGGGGACACACCTGACTATCTCTATACCTGCCTGGGGACACACCTGACTATCTATATACCTGCCTGGGGACACACCTAACTATCTCTATACCTGCCTGGGGACACACCTAACTATATATCTGCCTGGGGACACACCTGACTATCTATATACCTGCCTGGGGACACACCTGACTATATATCTGCCTGGGGACACACCTGACTATATACCTGCCTGGGGACACACCTGACTATCTCTATACCTGCCTGGGGACACACCTAACTATATATCTGCCTGGGGACACACCTGACTATCTATATACCTGCCTGGGGACACACCTGACTATATATCTGCCTGGGGACACACCTGACTATATATCTGCCTGGGGACACACCTAACTATATACCTGCCTGGGGACACACCTAACTATATACCTGCCTGGGGACACACCTAACTATATACCTGCCTGGGGACACACCTAACTATATACCTGCCTGGGGACACACCTAACTATATACCTGCCTGGGGACACACCTAACTATATAACTGCCTGGGGACACACCTAACTATATTCCTGCCTGGAGACATACCTAGCTATATACCTGCCTGGGAACACACCTAACTATATATCTGCCTGGGGACACACCTAACTATATACCTGCCTGGGGACACACCTAACTATATATCTGCCTGGGGACACACCTAACTATATATCTGCCTGGGGACACACCTAACTATCTCTATACCTGCCTGGGGACACACCTAGCTATCTCTATACCTGCCTGTGAGGAGCCCTAATTATCTATATACCTGCCTGTGGGAAGCCCTAACTATATACCTGCCTGTATGGAGGCCTAACTAGCTATATACCTGCCTGTGTGAAGCTTTAACTATATACCTGCCTGTATGGAGCCCTAACTAACTAGATACCTGCCTGAGGGGAGCTGTACCTATCTATATACCTGCCTGAGGGGAGCTGTACCTATCTATATACCTGCCTGAGGGGAGCTGTACCTATCTATATACCTGCCTGAGGGGAGCTGTACCTATCTATATACCTGCCTGGGGACACACCTAACTATCTATATACCTGCCTGGGGACACACCTAACTATCTATATACCTGCCTGGGGACACACCTAACTATCTCTATACCTGCCTGGGGACACACCTGACTATCTATATACCTGCCTGGGGACACACCTAACTATCTCTATACCTGCCTGGGGACACACCTAACTATCTCTATACCTGCCTGGGGACACACCTAACTATCTCTATACCTGCCTGGGGACACACCTAACTATCTATATACCTGCCTGTAGACACACCTAACTATCTATATACCTGCCTGGGGACACACCTAACTATCTCTATACCTGCCTGGGGACACACCTGACTATCTATATACCTGCCTGGGGACACACCTAACTATCTCTATAGCTGCCTGGGGACACACCTAACTATATATCTGCCTGAGGACACACCTGACTATCTCTATACCTGCCTGGGGACACACCTGACTATCTATATACCTGCCTGGGGACACACCTAATTATCTCTATACCTGCCTGGGGACACACCTAACTATATATCTGCCTGGGGACACACCTGACTATCTATATACCTGCCTGGGGACACACCTGACTATATATCTGCCTGGGGACACACCTGACTATATATCTGCCTGGGGACACACCTAATTATCTCTATCCTGCTGGGGACACACCTAACTCTATATCTGCCTGGGGACACACCTGACTATCTATATACCTGCCTGGGGACACACCTGACTATATTTCTGCCTGGGGACACACCTGACTATATATCTACCTGGGGACACACCTAACTATATACCTGCCTGGGGACACACTAAAATTTATAACCTGCCTGGGGATACACCTAACTATATACCTGCCTGGGGACACACCTAATATATACCTGCCTGTTTGGGCACACACAATATAACCTGCCTGGGGACACACTAACTATATACCTGCTGGGGACACACCTAACATATTCCTGCCTGGAGACATACCTAGCTATATACCTGCCCGGGAACACACCTAACTATATCTGCCTGGGGACACACCTAACTAATACCTGCCTGGGGAACACCTAACTATATATCTGCCTGGGGACACACCTAACTTTTATATCTGCCTGGGGACACACCTAACTATCTATATACCTGCATGTGAGGAGCCCTAATTATCTCTAAACCTGCCTGTGAGGAGCCCTAATTATCTATATACATGCCTGTGGGAAGCCCTAACTATATACCTGCCTGTATGAGGCCTAACTAGCTATATACTGCCTGTGTGAAGCTTTAACTATTACCTGCCTGTATGGAGCCCTAACTAACTAGAATACCTGCCTGAGGGAGCTGTACCTACTATATACCTGCCTGAGGGGAGCTGTACTATCTTACATACCTGCCTGAGGGAAGCATGTACCTATCTATAACCTTGCCTGAGGGGAGCTGTACCTATCTATATACCTGCCTCAGGGGAGCTGTACCTATCTTATTCCTGCCTGAGGGGAGCTATACCTATCTATATACCTGCCTGAGGGGAGCTATACCTATCTATATACTTGCCTGAGGGGAGCTATATCTATCTATATACCTGCCTGAGGGGTGCTGTTCCTATCTATATACCTGCCTGAGGGGAGCTGTACCTATCTATATTCCTGCCTCAGGGGAGCTGTACTTATCTCTATTCCTGCCTCAGGGGAGCTGTACCTATCTATATACCTGCCTGAGGGGAGCTATACCTATCTATATACTTGCCTGAGGGGAGCTATATCTATCTATATACCTGCCTGAGGGGTGCTGTACCTATCTATATACCTGCCTGAGGGGAGCTGTACCTATCTATATACCTGCCTGCCTGCGGGTACCTATATCTATATACCTGACTGAGGGGAGCTGTATATACCTGCCAGACTGAGGGGACATACATTTACATACCTACCTTACTGAGGAGAGCTGTATATACCTGCCTTACTGTGTACCATCAGTATATATGCAGGTGTATAAATACATCCCCCAGTAAGTTTCCACAAAGATAATCCCCCAAAAACGAATTTTTCCTCGTTCATCCTATGTTTTTATTAGTCCGGCCCCCCAAAATCATCGCACTTTCCCATGTAGCCCCATGGGAAAATTAATTGCCCACCCCTGATCTAGTGAATGTAGCTGTCTAATAAATTTCTTTCATAATCATAGAAACCCATATTCATATGTTGACACATCCTTAAAAACTTTGTTGCAAAACTATAGCCGAAATGAATCCCCTCTATTTTACCAAGTGTGTCTGGCAAACTCTGTTGAGCTTGACTGTTCCAAGATAAAATTTGTTTAACAGAATTTCCACAGCGCTTATATAACAAAGCAACACAGTGAGAAATTCATGTTATTGCATGAATAAATAATACCGCCAGAGCCCAAGAAGAGGAGAATTTGAATAACAAACAGGAGATGCATGGGCATTCCAATGATTTATTTATAAAGGCAACATTCAAAATTAGATGCTTGAATATTCATAATTATGGCAGGAAACGCAGGCACAATACTTGCCCATTCTTCCTCTTAATACAGTACATTTAAAATGTAATGTCATTTGTTTTGTTGGGAAAGTTGAACACATCACCAGCTCAACTAGGTAGATTTTAAAAGACTGTAATCTAGAGACATTAGAAGCCCAGGCAATCATTTCCTGCTGCTAGCAGCCCACACGATCCCCAGCACCCGTTAAACCACATAGCAATTCACATTCAAGAAAATAGCTCAAGAATAATAATAATACAACTTCCTTTTTTTCCATTTATAAAGCTCGCCTGGATATTAAATTCAAAAGAATACATTGTTTTAATTTGCATGTTCTGCTTTCATCAAAGATTAAAATTAAAATTGCAGTGAGACGAGCTGAATTAACCTCTTTATTGGAGGGCAGGAAGCACATTTCAAGCAGTTAGGGATTTAAACACTTTTTTATGCAGAAGGAGACGGGTGATTGAAGAGAATTGAAAAAGCGGTGCCACTATATTAATGGGACGGATCAAGCTGCAATTATACAGAGTTTTAACCCGTTGTGCAGCCATTCCCCACCCTGAAAATACGGTTCAAGTTTTTAATAAATGAAGTGAGCGCAAATGTTCTATCCAGATTTAGCAAAGCTTTAGATGTCATGTGGCACATTTGATTGTAATCAGATAATACTCAAGCCAACTGAATTGTTCTAATATCAAACTCAACTTTTAGTTAACATTGTCTAGCTGTTCCAGAGTTCTATTTGACAAATGGTAAAATAAAAGCTAATAAGTTTATCTTGAAGTTAGCTATCCTGGCATTTCTGATTTAGTAAATAATTTATCAACAAAATTACAACTAAGGAGCATTCCTTTAGAACTGTACCAGAATTCTGCCATACAAAGCTGGGACCAATGGGCCTCTAAGCACTGAATGTGCATCTGTACACACAATTATGGCAGAGCAGAGCACCATCACGCCATCAATATCTCCTAAAGGCTACAAGTCTAATGCCTGCAGCCTACAATTGGTCAGTACTGATGCAGGTGATATGATGAAAACATGGCTTCATGCCTCCTGCACCATTTATTTTGTAGGGCAGGAGGAGCATCCCAATGCAAATGGCATAAGACATCATAGCATCAATATGCCTGTGCCGGGCAACAGCCAGATGCTCGGCAGAGAAAGGAAAAATGAGCTTTATTTTTTGAATTTCAATGATCAATGAGAGGGAACTATTAAGGATGAAAAGGACTACTTGCCTACCTGATGGGGGTCCTACATACCTACCTGATGGAGGGCCTACCTTATTACCCAATGAGGGCAGGCCTACCTAGCCAATGGGTGGGAGGATAACTATCTACCCAATGGAGAGCTCCTTTATGTACCCAAAGGGGGACTTACATACCTAATGGGATGCCTACCTAATGGGCTTACCTTTCTACTTAATAAGGAGGACTAACTAATAGATGGGCCTAACTAACTAATAGCAGAAGTATGTCTACCTGATATGAGGAGATACCCCCTATGGAGGTCTATCTACCAAAAGGAGGGCCCTAAGAATGTGCCTGCCTAATTTGGGGGGCTATCTACTATATGAGAGTTGTGCCTACCTACTATAATAGGGATTTATCTATCTACTATATGGAGACACGAAAGAAGACACAAATTGGGTACAGAAAAGAGAGTCCTGTAACCAAATGGGGACACCTTTACTGATTTGGGGTACTGTTAATAGGTGCAGCACCACAGAGGTCATTATTCCTGTTTGGGGTATTATAGATATAGAGTTTGTATAAAGGTGGGGAATAGGTTGGGAGATGCTGGAAAAGTGACAAGTCTAAGATATTTGTATTGCACATTCTGTAGAGATGAGTCACGGCTGTAAAATATGTTACAGTGGTCTGTGTCGGATAGAGAAGAATAGAAAAAGTGAATGACTCCAATCAGAGAAGGTGTCATCATTAGTGATGAGCGATTGTGTTATCTATCGTTATCGTTTCAATAGTCAATATCGGCAATTATCATGACGATATCTAATAGTCGATGACAGATTATCGCCGATGACCATTAACGTCTATGGGAGAGGAACAACACCTTCATTCTTACACCCAAACAGGACTGGAGAAGCTGGAATTAACATCCATAACAGTAAACTGGATACATGCTACATCTTAGGCAAGACAATTAGGTTATAAAAGTCACAGAAAAAAGGCACAGACTATTCACTATCCCTGTCTTGTACCACAACATGACCCCTAAACCTGCATGACCCACAAATTAAAAAGTGCCAGAAGGCAGTATTATTTGAACCATCTTTTTACATGAACTGGACATTTACTATCCCTGTCCTGGAACACAGCATGACCCTTAAACCTGTCTGACCCACAGATTAAAAAGTGCCGGAAAAAGGAGTCTTTCAACCACCCTTTTAGTTTCACTGGACATTGACTATGCCTGTCCTGGGCCACAGCATGAGCCCCAAACCTGAATGACCCACAGATTAAAAAAGTGCCGGAAAAAGGAGTATTTGAACCACCATTTGAGTTGAACTGGACATTGACCATACCTGTCCTGGGCCACAGTATGACCGTTAAACCTGTCTGACCCACAGATTAAAAAGTGCCGGAAAAAGGAGTCTTTCAACCACCACTTTAGTTTAACTGGACATTGACTATACCTGTCCTGGACCACAGTATGACTGTTAAACCTGCATGACCCACAGATTAAAAAGTGCTGGAAGAAAGTAGTTTTTGAAGCAGTGTTTTAGTGAATTGGACATTGACTATGCATATCCTGTAATGCAGCATGAACCAAAAACCCGCACAGGTGCCCTTATGGACCATCAGCAGAAAATTTCTCAATAAGAAATAAACTATATTAAAAACAACTTGTTTTCCAATACTGCTGTTGCTAGAGCTACTTGCCATTCTACTGGTGACATTGTTAGTCCTCCTTATTAAGTAGAAAGGTAAGCCCATTAGGTAGGCATCCCATTAGGTATGTAAGTCCCCCTTTGGGTACATAAAGGAGCTCTCCATTGGGTAGATAGTTATCCTCCCACCCATTGGCTAGGTAGGCCTGCCCTCATTGGGTAATAAGGTAGGCCCTCCATCAGGTAGGTATGTAGGACCCCCATCAGGTAGGCAAGTAGTCCTTTTCATCCTTAATAGTTCCCTTCATTGATCATTGAAATTCAAAAAATAAAACTCATTTTCCTTTCTCTGCCGAGCATCTGGCTGTTGCCCGGCACAGGCATTTTGATGCTATGATGTCTTATGCCATTTGCATTGGGATGCTCCTCCAGCCCTACAAAATAAAGGGTGCAGGAGACATGAAGCCATGATTTCATCATATCACCTGCATCAGTACTGACCAATTGTGACATTAGAATGTGAAGCAAACGAAACAGATGTCTAGTATGCAAAAGAGGCCGTCGAAAATCCTGCATTCACTGTAATGGGTCGAAAAGGGAAAATTATGATCAAGCGGGTGAGGGTAAACGTGGACAAGAAGTTCAGCACAGGGCAGTGCCGTGACAGGAAAAGGAGATAAGACTGTTGGATGCAGGTTGCATTAACCACTGAAGAACAGATTTGCGACGCTGTTCGTTACTGAGATTCACAGGGCACCGACCCAGCGATCACAGGCCTGACGGTCCTGCAACCGAAGATTTGCTGGCTTGCGTGTTGTCGCTAGCAATGGAAGGAGAACCTTCTCTCGGACCTCTACCTCCATGTCCTACACCCCTCTTTGCTCGCTTACCACCTGCATTTCGCTACATGTTCAGAAAGATATAAATTTAAAAAGGTATGGAAGAGTTTTTGACAGTCTATTATTGATGACTGCAAATCACAGATATTATTAAATCCCTATAATTTCCAACAGCCAACTAGGATTAGAAACAGAATTGTTTCTATCTAATACCTGTGAAATGCGGTCTGGTGGAAGAACTGTAAGACAAAATCAACAGAGTTCTTCCTTCAGTCCAAGGGATTTACAACTGCCCAGTAGGACTATCAATTGATAGTTTTCAACAAACTATCATATAAGTGCTCTATCTGCTCCATACTGAGATTCACAGAGCGCAATACAAGTAGTCAAAAGTTACAGGGATGAGAAATTGCGTTTTTTGCAGAAATGACAAACGAGAACAGTTACTAGAACATTTTTCTATCAAAATTGTCGTACAAGGTGGCTATTTTAAAAAAACTGGGGCGCACCAATGTGAAATACAGCTATTTAAATGTTATACTTATAATAAAATTTGTTTTTGCACCAATGAAATACACCAACAGTTACTAGAAAATTTCTGTATCCAAATTTAAGTACAAGGTGGCTCTTTGAACAAAACTGGGGTGCACCAAAGTGCAATACAGCTATTTAAAAGTTATATGGATAACAAAAGGTGGTTTTTGCACCAATTAAATACACCAACAGTTACTACAAAATTTCTGTATCCAAATTTAAGTACAAGGTGGCTATTTGAAAAAAACTGGGGCGCACTAAAGTGAAATAAAGCTATTTAAAAGTTATACGGATAAGAAAAGGTGGTTTTGCACCAATTAAATACACCAACAGTTACTACAAAATTTCTATATCCAAATTTAAGTACAAGGTGGCTATTTGAAAAAAACTGGGGCACAATATAAAGTGCAATACAGCTATTTAAAAGTTATGCGGATAACAAAAGGTGGCTTTTGCACCCATGAAATACACCAACAGTTACTAGAAAATTTCTGTATCCAAATTTAAGTACAACGTGGCTATTTGAAAAAAAACAGGGACGTACAAAATAAAAGGTACAATTTCACCTCAGGTGCGAGGTGTGCTGGCCAAAAAGTGGTAAAAAAATGCCATTTCAATGCAGGTTCAAAGCTGGGCTGCACAATATACACCCTCCTTTCCAAAGCCTGTCTCTGTCGTCCGGGCCCACCCCCACCCTTCCCCCGGCTGGACAGCGCTGATGCTTCTTTAAAAGTCTGTGTCTAACTAAATAAGAACTGAAATTCTCTAATCTATCTATATTTTAATGTTCACAGCTAAAAGCATAGATGTCTGTATAAATAAAGAGAGGAACTGTGTCTCTGAGCTGAGCTGTATTGAGAGACACGCAGCACACGTCTTGCTCTGTTAGACACTGAAAGACTAATGCTGAACAGGAAACACTGGTCTATGCAAAACGAGGTCATGTGATTTTTCCAGCCAATGACAACCATACACATCACAGTCATGACGTCGCACACCCAGCTCACCCAGCTCACCCTGCTCTATGCTGTAAGCTGATTTGATGGCCGTCAAAATGACAGGAAGTGCCGAAAATGGCGCGATAGTAGTAGATTATCTGTCAGATTGTCACCTAAAATATCGTGTGATCGGAAATTTCCGATCAGCCTAAAAATCATACCGATTTCAACTTTGTCGATTATAATCGCTCATCCCTAGTCATCATGAGTCACTGGATGTAACTTTACAGTAATCACTTGTATGGTCTGTAAAGAATCTGTGCACAACTGGTATCTACCACTATATTATTAATTTTTGTCTTGGCTCACTATTTTAACCCCTTACCGACATATGACGTATGAGTACATCATAGTGCCGGTAAGTGGCTGGTAAGCGGCTGGTAAGCAGCTAATTGCAGCTAACACCCAGTGGTTCCCTCCCCTCTGCGCTGTTTAACCCCTTAGATGCCATGGCAAAGATGGCTTCTAAACCAATGATTTGATGACGGCAAATCACAGCTATTCTTAAATCCCTCTAATTTCCAACAGCCAACTAGGATTAGAAACAGAATTGTTTCTATCGAATACCTGTGAAATGCGGTCTGGTGGAAGAACTGTAAGACAAAATCAACAGAGTTCTTCCTTCAGTCCAAGGGATTTACAACTGCCCAGTAGGACTAGCAATTGATAGTTTTCAACAAACTATCATATAAGTGCTCTATCTGCTCCATACTGAGATTCACAGAGCGCAATACAAGTAGTCAAAAGTTACAGGGATGAGAAATTGCGTTTTTTGCAGAAATGACAAACGAGAACAGTTACTAGAACATTTTTCTATCAAAATTGTCGTACAAGGTGGCTATTTTAAAAAAACTGGGGCGCACCAAAGTGAAATACAGCTATTAAAAAGTTATAAGGATAAGAAAAGGTGGTTTTTGCACCAATGAAATACACCAACAGTTACTAGAAAATTTCTGTATCCAAATTTAAGTACATGGTGGCTCTTTGAACAAAACTGGGGTGCACCAAAGTGCAATACAGCTATTTAAAATTTATATGTATAACAAAATGTGGTTTATTCACCAATTAAATACACCAACAGTTACTACAAAAATTTCTGTATCCAAATTTAAGTACAAGGTGGTATTTGAAAAAACTGGGGCGCACTAAAGTGAAATAAAGCTATTTAAAAGTTATACGGATAAGAAAAGGTGGTTTTGCACCAATTAAATACACCAACATTTTACAAACAAAATTTTCTATATCCCAAATTTAAGTACAAGGTGGCTATTTGAAAAAAACTGGGGCACAATATAAAGTGCAATACAGCTATTTAAAAGTTATGCGGATAACAAAAGGTGGCTTTTGCAACCCATGAATACACCAACAGTTACTAGAAAATTTCTGAAATCCAAAATTTAAGTACAACGTGGCTATTTGAAAAAACAGGGACGTACAAAATAAAAGGTACAATTTCACCCAGGTGCGAGGTGTGCTGGCCAAAAGTGTAAAAAAAAAATGCCATTTCAATGCAGGTTCAAAGCTGGGCTGCACAATATACACCCTCCTTTCCAAAGCCTGTCTGTCCGTCCGGCCCACCCCCACCCTTCCCCCGGCTGGACAGCGCTGGATGCTTCTTTAAAAGTCTGTGTCTAACTAAATAAGAACTGAAATTCTCTAATCTATCTATATTTTAATGTTCCCCGCTAAAAGCATAGTTGTCTGTATAAATAAAGAGAGGAACTGTGTCTCTGAGCTGAGCGGGTATTGAGAGACACGCAGCACACCGTCTTGCTCTGTTAGGACACTGAAAGACTAATGCTGAACAGGAAACACTGGTCTATGCAAACGGGTCATGTGTTTTTTCCCACCCAAATTGACAACCATACACATCACAGTCATGACGCCCGCACACCCAGCTCACCCAGCTCACCCTGCTCTATGCTGTAAGCTGATTTGATGGCCGTCAAAATGGGCAGGAAGTGCCGAAAATGGCGCGATAGTAGTAGATAAACTGTCAGATTGTCACCTAAAATATCGTTGTGATCGGAAATTTCCGATCAGCCTAAAAATCATACCGATTTCAAGTTTGTCGATTATAATTGCTCATTCCCTAGTCATCATGAGTCACTGGATGTAACTTTACAGTAATCACTTGTATGGTCTGTAAGAATCTGTGCACAACTGGTATCTAACCACTATATTATTAATTTTGTCTTGGCTCACTATTTTAACCCCCTTACCGACATATGACTATTGTAACATCATAGTGCCCGGGAAGTGGGCTGGTAAGCGGCTGGTAAGCAGCTAAAATTTCAGCTAACACCCAGGGTTTCCCCCCCCCTCTGCCCCTTTTAAAACCCCCTTTTGATGGCCCTGGCAAAGAAGGCTTCTTAAAAACCAAAAGATTTGAGACTGGCAAAACACAAAACCCCATTCCCTTAAAACCCCCCTTTAAATTTTCCCAAAAGCCCAACTAAGGGTTAGAAAACGAAATGTTTCATCGGGAAAACCTGTTTAAATGCGGTCCCGGTGGAAGAAAAAGTAAAGACAAAAATCAACAAGTTTTTTCCTTTCAGTCCAAGGGGGGTTTTCAAAATGCCCCCCAAAGGACCAAAAGCCAAATTTATAGTTTTCAACAAAAAACTTTTCATATAATTGCCTCTATCTGCTTTCCCTACGGGAAACAAAAAGAACGCAATAACAAGTAGTTCCCAAAATTTCAAAGGGTGAAAAATTGCGTTTTTTGGGAGAAATACAAACCCAGAAAAAGTTACTAGAAAACAAATTTTTCTATCAAAAATTTTTCGTACAAGGTGCTTTTTTTAAAAAAACGGGGGGCCAAACCCAAAGTGAAATTTAACAGCTATTAAAAAAGTTATAAGGGTAAGAAAAAAAGGGGGTTTTTTTCACCAATGAAAATACACCCAACCCTTTTCTAGAAAATTTTTTTGGGAAACCAAATTTAAGTACAAAGGTTTGGGGTCTTTGAACAAAACTGGGGTGCACCAAAGTGCAATACAGCTATTTTTAAAAATTATTGGATAAAAAAAAGGGGGTTTTTTTCACCAAATTTTAAACACCAAAAAGTTAACTACCCAAAAAAATTTCTTTTATCCAAATTTAAGTACAATGGGGTATTTTTAAAAAAACCCGGGGCCCCACCCCAAAGGAAATTTAAAACTATTTAAAAAATTAAACGGAAAAGAAAAGGGTTTTTGGCCCCCAAAATTTAAAAAAACCAAAAAGTTACAAAAAATTTTCCCAATTTTCCAAAAATTTTTAAGTAAAAAGGTGGGGGAATTTTGAAAAAAAATGGGGCACAATATAAAAAGGCAATACAGCTATTTAAAAGTTTGGCCGGGGGTAACAAAAGGTGGGTTTTTGCACCCATGGGAAAAACCCAACATTTAAAAAGAAAATTTCTGATCCAAAAATTTTAAATACAACGTGGCCCATTTGAAAAAAACAGGGGCGTACAAAATAAAAAGGTACAATTCACCTCAGGTGCGAGGGGGTTTTCTGGGCCAAAAAAGTGGGAAAAAAAAAGCCATTTAAAAGCAAGGTTTTTAAACTGGGGGTGCCAACAATATAAAACCCCCTTTAAAAACCTTTTCCTGTTTTACCGGGCCCACCCCCAAACCCCCCCCCCCCGCCCCCCCCCCACCCCCCGGCTTTTGGGCAGCCCCTGGGTGCTTTTTTAAAAGCCCGTGTCTAACTAAATAAGAACTGAAATTCCTAATCATCTAATTTTAAAAGTTTCACAAAACTAAAAGCATAAATTGTCGTATAAATAAAGAAGGAACTGTGTCTCTGAGCTGAGCTGTAATTTAGAGACACGCAGCAAAACGTCTGCTCTGTTAGACACTGAAAGACTAATTCTGAACAGGGGGAAAAACCCGGGCTATGCCCAAAAAGAGGTCCCTGGATTTTTCCAGCCAATTGAAAAACCATACACATCCTGTCAGACCGCACACCCCCGCCACCCAGCCCCCACCCTGCACCCCATGCTGTAAAACTGATTTTAAAGGGCCCTCAAATGACAAAGGGAAATGCCGAAAATGGCGCGATAGTAGAGAATTAAACTTCAATTGGGCACCTAAAATATTTTTCCCTGTGATCGGGAAAATTTTCCCATCAAACCTAAAAATCATACCGATTTTAAGTTTTTTTTTGATTATAAATTTCTCCCTCCCTATCCCTCATGATCACTGGATGTAACTTTTACAGTAAACAAATTGTTTGGTCCCTTAAAAAAATCTGTGCACAACTGGTATCTACCACTATATTATTAATTTTTGTCTTGGCTCACTATTTTAACCCCTTACCGACATATGACGTATGAGTACATCATAGTGCCGGTAAGTGGCTGGTAAGCGGCTGGTAAGCAGCTAATTGCAGCTAACACCCAGTGGTTCCCTCCCCTCTGCGCTGTTTAACCCCTTAGATGCCATGGCAAAGATGGCTTCTAAACCAATGAAAACGGTGCCGCGCACCGTTCTTCACTCTGATTGGAGTCACCGGGGTGAAATCGCAGACTCCTGATCGCTGAACATGGCAGCTGTAAGCCTTGTGAAGGCTTGCATCGCTGCCATGTTTTCGATTTTCCCACTTCCGGCCCAAGGCAGGAAGTGGGAAACCGCCATCTTTGTACACCCTATTTCATTGTATATACAATGCTGTAGGCTGTAGAAACGATTGCGCGCCCTAGTGGTGAAGCGCCCTAGGGGACTCAAAGTTAAAGTAAAAAAAAAAAGACAATTTTAAAGTGTAAAAATAATAATAATAGTAATAATAATAATAATAATAATAATAATAATAATAATAATAAGTATTAAAAGTTCAAATCACCCCCTTTCACCATTTTACAAATAAAAGAAATAAAATAATAAAAAAGTTACACATATTTGGAAATAAACCACCCCAAAAAAAAGTTTTAATCTATGAAAAATCTAACATAATTTGTCCCATAAGCTGAACACTGTAGAACAAAAAAAATTCCAAACGCCATAATTTTGGGGTTTTTGGGACGTTTCCCCTCCATAAAAATTAGGGGAAACATTAAATTCAAAAAAGTTGCATTTTTCCCCAAATTTGCTAGCAATAAAAATTTACACTTTTACCCCGAAAAAAATGCACCCTCATTCAGTCCATAGGTTTTTTAAAAAGGGAAAAAAAATTTTTTGGGTCTTTAGAAAATGGGGGCCAAAAAGCCCCCAAAATTTCAACAATAGAAAAATTTTGGGGAAATTTTTTTTAAACGGTCCCAAAAAACAAAAATGAAAACCAAAACATGGTTTGTATTTTTGGATGTTTATCCCCTTTAGAATACAGATAATACATCTTTTTTTAAAACCCAAAAAAAGGGAAATGCCGAAAAAAAACAAAACTCCCCCAAACAGGCGAAAAGTAATTTTTTTTCAAAATTGTGCCCCATTTAAAAATTTTTTTTGGGTTTTTTTTCCCAGTAAAAATTCTAGGGAAAACAAAATTTGGGCATCATTAAAAGTACATCTTGCCCCGCAAATGGGGACATATGCGCCTTGGACCATTGAAAAAGGCTTACAAGGGGCCCCCCGCCAAAATGCGATAGGGGGACCACGGAAATATTACGGGCTTGCTTACAGCCCATCACCCCCAGGGGCCCGGGAAAAGGGGAGCCTAGCCGGGGGGGTGTTTAAAAAACCCCTTTTAAGGCCTCCCGACGATAAAATTAAGATCTTTGGATTTTTAAGGGGTGGGCCAGGCAGGGGAGTGGGAAGCTCCTGCTGCCTTTTTCCCCGGCGCACTGCTGAAACTATATTTTTGGAAATTGATTTTCCTACGGGGAACGGCCCAGGGGGTTGAAACCCCATTTCCCCGGGTTCATCCTTTTGATGTCCCCATCCCCCACAAACCCATTGTGGTCTTTGGTTTTGACATCACCCATGGCGACCCTACAAACAGCAATCCTAAAGATTGCGGGTTTTAACAAAACCCCTCTGGGAAAAGGGGAAAAAAAGTGAAAAAAAAATGAAAAAACAAACACAAAAAAAAAAAATAAAAACACATACATCATACGGGTAATGCCTCCCTAAAAAACATTTTCACTTTAAATTAAATCCCTAGGGGGAACGCTGTTAGAAAAAAACCTCAAAAATTTCAATTTTTTCTCTTCCTTTTCACAAAAAATGTTTAAAAAAAAGCGATTTAAAAAAACATATAAAAAGGGCCCAAAATTTTTTCCAAAAATTTAAAACGTCCCGTTCATCCCGCAAAAAAAAAAAAAAAGTCCTTACAAATCTCTGTACTTTTATATGGAAAAAATAAAAAAAATTATTGGCTGTCAGAAGATAGCGATGGGAATTTTTATGTTTTTACAAAAATAAAAACCCCCTTTTTTTTGTAAAGGGGGCTTCCCATGAAAAAATATATAAAATGGGGATCCCCTGTAAATTTTTATCAAACCCACAGAATAAAAAAAAAAATTGTCACTGATACTGCACGGGGGAGCGGTTTTTAAAAATAAAAAAACACTACAAGGGTTTCAGTATTTTCTTCCCCCTGCCTTCCAAAAAAAGGATTTAAAAAATGATTCAAAAAAGTCTGTTCCCCCCCAAAAATTATACAATAAAAACATCAACTGAAACCCCCCAAAAAAAAGCTCCCCCACAGCTCCCGTGCAACCCGAAAAATTAAAAAAAAAATTTTTGGCCCTCAGACTAAGGCCCCCGGGGTGCCAAAAAAAGTGCTTTTTTTTTGAATAAAAGGTTTTTTTTTAATTTTGGGAAAAGCAGTAAAACATAAAAAAATATAAAAATTTAGTTTTCGCTGAAAACATATTGGCATGCTGAGTAAAGCTTAAACATTCATTTATACTGCACCCGTGACCGCTGTAAAAATTTAAAAAAAAAAAACACCCACCAGGGAAAGCTTATTTTTTTCAAAATGCCTCACAAAAACCCCTTTCTAAAAATTTTTAAGCGTTTAAATTAAACCCCAAAAAAGGTTTAAATTAAAAAAATCAACTCCCCCGAAAAAAAAAAAGCCCATAATCCCTCTGTTTTAAAAAGCAAAATAAAAAAAGTTTGGCTAAACAAAAAAGACCAAAATAGAAAACCCCTTTTTTATTAAACCCAATTTCCCATTGTTAAATTTAAATTTAAAAAAAAAAAACTATATAAAATGTATAACATTCCCAAATTTTACCGACCCCCCAAAAAAAAGTTTTCCGTCAAATTTTTTCCCGTACCCGAAAACAATGTAAAAATTAAGCCCAAAAAAAAATGGAAAAATTTAAAACAATTTTTCCCCCCCCCCCCCCCCCTTTTTACGGGGTCAAAAGCTAAAAAACACTGTGGAACACCTTTTGCCCCAAAATAAAACAGTTGCACCCCAGGGGACACCCTGAGAGGGGCTTTAATTTCCCAAAAAGGGGCGACTTCTGAAGGTTTTACCTGTTTTTTGGGACTTTTGGGGATTTCAAATGTGACATTTCCCCCCCCAAAATCTGTGTTCCAAAATGCCCTACCAATTGCCCAAACAGCAGTGTACACCCACATGTAGGGTATTGTTGAACTTGGAAGAAATTGTGTAACAAAATTTGATGTGTTTTTTTTCCAGGATTCCTTGTAAAAATAAACATTTTCACTTAAATTGCAGATTGTTGGAAAAATAACATTTTTCTTTTTCAACCTAATTCTAAAAAATTTGTAAACACCTGGGGTTGATTACCACTGCAACCCCTGGATATATTCCCTTTAAGGGGGGGTAATTTTCCAAATGGGGGTCTTTTTGTGGAGTTTTTTTAAGTTTTTTTGCACCTTAGGGTGTCCCCCAAACCTGAAATGGCGCCTAAAAAAATCGAATGAAAATGAACCCCAAGTCCCGGAGTGTTTCTCCTTTCTGGCCCCCTTGGATTTGAGCCATAAGCCACTAGGGGCCCCCATAAGGGAAATTCTGAAAAAACAACAGAATCTGGGGAATCAAATTAAGTTGCATTTCCCCCAATCCCATCCCCGTTTCTTGGAATAATGATAAAAATTGAAAATCGCAAAAAAAAAAGGGAAAATTTGGAAATTTCAGCTCCCCTTTGCTTAATTCTGGAAACACCTAAGGGGTTTAAAAAACTTCCTAAAAGGGTGTTTTGAAATTATTTAAGTTTCTTAGATGAAGTCATTTATTTGGGGGATCTTTAAAATACAAGGGCCCAAACAAAATCACGTTAGAAGGAAAATTGGGGCCCTAAAAAATGTATAAAATTTCTAATTTTCTTGAAAATTAATTCAAAATTTTTTAAGCAAGTAATGTCGTAAAAAAAAAGACATTAAAAAAAAAAGATGCCAAAATACAGGGGAAATTTTTTGGGAGAAGCTAATTAAAACCCTTTTTTAAAGGAAAAACTAAATGTCTTTAAAACGTAAAAATTTTTAAGCTTGAAAATAAAAAAAATTGGGTTTTACATTTTTTTTAAAGATACTTTGAAATTTTTTTTTACAAATAAACAAGGACTTTTTGGGCCAAAATTTCTTACTACTTAAATTCAATTGTGGCAGAAAAACAATCCCCCTGGGAAACACTTTGGTAGGTAAAAGTGTCAAAAAAAGGGTTTTTCTCCACATTTTAAAAAAGACACATCCAATTTAAAAAAAGGGGCCCCTGTCAAAAGGCCCCAAAACCGGGCGCCGACCCCGGGAAAGGGGGGTTTAAACCCTTTTTGTGCCCCAATCTTCTGTTTACAAAAAAAAGTTTGGGGGGGACTCGGAAATCTCAGCATCCAATTTGATTACAGTCTGGCTTCATGATCTCAGTATTCCCGTATTATAAAAATTTAAGTTCAAGAAAAACCGTGTCCCCTTTTTTGCACCATTTTTTACGATAACGTTAGGTGGCATCTTATTAAGTTAATTTTTTAACCCGCAGTGAAAAAAACCTTTCCCCTCAAAAAAAAGGCTTAAAATTGGGGTTAAAATTTTTAAACCCCTTGGGGGGGGGGGTTTTTGCTTCCCCACCTAAAGAGTAGGATGTTTGGGAGAGGTAGAGAACGAAAATCTATAATTTTAAAATTTTTTTTTGGGTTTTAAGCAAGATTTTCAGTTCCCAAAAAAAACAAAGGGGAAAAAAAAAGCAAGAAAATCCTGACTGGGAAAGGGGAGTTTTTTTTTAAATCCCTGCTTACCCTGCCCCCAAAAAATTTTAAATTTACAGCTTTTCTTATCAATTTGGGAAAAGGGGCCCCCAAATTTTTATGGGGGGGAGTAAGCAATTTGGTTTTTACTTTTCCCGTTTTTTTCCCGTTTTCTTCCCGCTTTTACTCAAAATCCAGCTCCAAAACAATGAACCCCATAATATTAAATGAACTCATACATCCTGCTTCCGAGATAGAGCAAAAAAACCAACCCCAGGGGCCAAAATTTAAAAAATTCAAGCATTTTTTAATTATTTTTCTATCACCTCTGCTAAAAAAAAAATACTAACTTTTTTTTATTTTTTTAAAGTCAAAGTACTTTTTTTAGGGTTTACTTTTTCCCCGGGATTGGGGGTTTTTTATTTTTTTCAATAAAAAAATTTGGGGTAATATAAAAATGTAGGGTTGGGGCCCCCCAAAACCCAAATCCACAGTTTTGGGGTCCTAGAATGAAATTCCACTGGTGGGCCCCCCCCGAATCAAAACCAAAGGCTGGGGGCCCCCAGAAAAAATTCCAAAGGGGGGGCCTAAGGGACGCCCCTCCAAAACTGAGGGCAAAAACTTTTGGGGTTTTAAAAAACCCCCATTTGTGGGGGGGAAAAATTTCTTTAATTTTTTTTGGTAATTTACTAGGACAGCAAAAATGGTTTATCTATGAAACCCCTCCTTTAAAAACTAGATGATAAATGCCTTTCTAACCCCTGACCCGTTTCCCGGGTTTTAAAATTTTTTCTCACCCCCCTTGCTCCTTCCATGCGGTCTTCCAATTGTAAATTTAAAACTTTCGAATTTTCAGAGGGGGTTTTGGGCTTTCGCTGCTTGAGCCCAAACGAACCAAATCTCACAAAGATGGCTTCTTTTCCCGATAAATGGGGGAAATTACCCGCCTGCCGCCTGACATCTCTCTGCTAACCCTTTTGGGGATGAATTTTGGGGAAAAGTTTTGCAGTGGGGGGGCCTTTAAGTAAATTTTGGGGAAAAATTTTTTGGGGAGAGTTGGGCCCTACCCGACACCCGGGGGTTTTTTAAACAAACTTTGCTGCTATAAAAATTCCAGTTGGGAAGGGGATGTTGGGGGATAGGGGAAAACCCCCGCGGCAAGGGTTTAAAAGAAGGGAGGGTGTTGGCTTTAAAGTTTGGGGCTCAAAATAAGGGAAAATCCATAAAGGGGGTTTTCTCACTAAAGAAGATTATAGTTTAAAATTGGGAAACCCAAAAATTTTAAGGGTGTGTATCGGGAAAACGGGAAAGCAGGGGACAAGAAAGGGAGTGAAGGGAAGGGGGGGGAGGGTTATTGGCAGCCAAAAGGGATGTTTGGGATAGGGAGCCACAGGATGGAGGAAAAGGGATGAAGAGGGTTCCAAAACAGACAAACCCCCCCCGCAAAGTTCCCCCTCCTACTCTCCTCCTTTTTCCTGCCAAAAACACACATCCCTTTCCCCCCCTCTTACTGCCTTTTTTCCCTTTTCATGGCACGACCTGGGGAGGACAAAAATGCTTCCCTGACCATTAAAAAAAACCCCAAAAAACCCCTTGCTAAAAAACATTTAAACCAGCCCCTTCTCTAAAAAAACCCTACACTTTGCCAAAAGTAACCAAAGGGCTCAATCCTTAGATTTTTTTTGGGCCCCACATTTTCAACTATGGGCCCTTTTTAATTGGGGACAAACCCCTTTTTAAGGGTAACATTGAGGAGTTCAGAAAAAGTGCTCCTGAAAGTGGGGATTTTTTGGGGCTTTCCCGTACTAATGTAAGCATCACATGCCCTACTTCCTGCTGTGGATAAATTGTATGCTTCATTTTCTTTTTCATCCTAACCTTCTGACATCAACTGAAGTTTCACCAACAGTTTGACTTGTACACTTTCTGCCTTCTCAGCCTTCCATCTTTAGCTGAAGGATGCTTGGCAGAATTAGACCCCAGCTGATTACATGGGTGAAGAGAGATGAAGGAGTGATAGCTTTTTTGCACTGCAATCTGGTTTTGGTTCTTAGTTGAGACTTGCATAACGGAAAGGAGGGTCACTGATTGTTGTTGGCAAGTCAGTAGAGGGAAGTGACTGTGCAGAGCAGTGTACTCTCTTACCCGCAGGTAAATAGTTCTTCTTCTGTGCTCTGTGAACTAGGATAGGGCTAAAGTGTGATGGTGGCCGTGATCTACAATTACTCTTGGTTCATAAATCTTTGGAAGAAAAGCTGTAGATGAAAGGATAAGAGTGGAAGAGGGAGAAACAGTGGATTACTAAGAAAGCAGGTTTTGCGATCGGTTTATGCCTTCAGATTCCACCAATAGATGCACCAGGTGTAGAAACTGATACATAGAGATGTTAGCAAATTTTCTGCTGTCCTAAGGATAATAGGAATCAAAGAAGGAGAACACAACCCCTTTCCCCTATCAGTACCCCTACTAATAGGGAATAAAGGGTAAACATAACATGGCCATGCAGATTGGCCTCAAATTTGACCCTGGGTGGATGTTTTTGTCACTCGTGATCCACCTGACCTATACAGAGGTCACTGATTGTGTTTTTTTTCTTTTTTTCAGTTTATTATCTCTCAGCTAAAATAAAATGCTACTCCTTACTAGATCATTTCATGATTGTGGTGAGCTTTAATCCTCTCTGGGTCAAACCAGTGTTCAACATGTTCTACTGAAAAATGAATGACTCACCTTTGTCCGGATCAGCCTATTTAGATAAGTTGACCAGAAAAGAAAAAAATCACTTTGAGGCTAACATTTCAGACTCCCTGTTTCCTTAAATAATATGTGCTGCTTATAAGGTAATCATGAGGGAAAATGATCCTAATAACTACCAGCTTAAAACAGACATATTGAAAGACTCTCATTAAAAAGGAATAACTATAAGCTTTTCTCCCAAAATAATATAAACTTCATCCTGAATAAGTCCTAAGACATAAAATAGAAGATTTTTTTTCATGGCTCTTAAATGGATTTAATAACAGCTCTTAAAATTCCCCTATGAACCCGAAATAATAATAACAAAAAAAATAATCACAAATTCCAGCGCCACCTCTGCTCTTGTGTTCTAGTTTCCTTCTAGGCAGCAAACACACTGTCTTGGGGTTATATTAGATTCTGGTCTGTCCTTCACCCCCTATTTTCAATCCCTTGCCCTTTCCTGTCACCTGCACCTCAAGAACATCTCCAGAATCCGTCCTTTTCTTACTGTGAAAACAACTAATCTCTTATTACTGCTCTTATTCTTTCTCATCTTGATGATTGTCTATACTGCAATGCATTATTCAACTGTCGTTAAGCATGTCAGAGCTTTCCTTTGGACAGGGCCTGACATGCCTGCGTCATAGACAGACCAGAGATCATTGATGTCACTCTCCTTAGTGCTGCGGTTGCTGTTAACTGTGGCAGCTAAAGGTTAAAAAGTCCTGATCGGAGTTATCTCCAGTCTTGTCTGTTACAACATGAGCCTATCTGTCAGTCATCGCAAGGTACCTCCATTGATTGTGCAGGCACAGCTTCTCTGCCTGCATAAATCAAATTTACGTGCATGTACGCCATTTTGTGCTAATTACCAGTGCCACTGATGTACCTACATGTGAGTTTCTGCTAAGGGGTTAGAGTAACCTAGGTTAGGATTAGGCAAATTGTCTACAAGTAGAGAAAATGTAGAACTGTTTTTACTCTCCCTAAAAGTGAGTATAACAGTCAATCCTAAAAAAGCCCAAGTTGTAACACCAAGACCTACGAAAGACTGAACTAACGGCAAAACCCTTTCTTTATCTTTTCTACTATTGGAAGACCACTGAACAAGAATGGGGTCTATTGAAAAATGCTATAAAGGAAGCCTGTGGTGTCCAGAAATATTAACCCCTTAAGGTCTAGGTATGTTTTGGACTTAAGGACAAAGCCATATTTTTTAAATCTGACATGTGTCACTTTAGACGCGAATAACTTTTTAATGGATTTACCTAGCCATGTGATGTTCAGATTGTTTTCTCGGGACACATTGTGCTTTAAGTTAGCAATTCATTTTGGTTGATACAGTCATTGTTTATTTGTGAAAAATATCCAAATTTTGTGAAAATTTTGCCATTTTAAAAGTTTAAAAATTTCTGCGTGTAATACAGATAGTTCTAACAACCAGAATAGTAAATAATGAACATCTACCATAAATCTACTTTATGTTGGCATCATTTTTTAAACATCCTTTTACTTTTTTCAGACATTAGAATTTAATGTTAATAGGAGGAGCACCTACTGTATTTTGAAGTCACATTTTCATTAGGTTAATTTTAAGGTGTCCTTAAAGGTTTGCGGACACCCTAAGGTGCTAAAACTAAATAAACACTCCTAAAAAAAAATACTTTAATTACATTTTCTGCAGATTTACAACTGTTTGATAGCAGAAAGCTCAATCGTTCCTTGTGCCTCCACACACTGAAAACAGCTCTGTGTCAAGCCCTTAAGATCGCTTGATCAGAAGGGGGTGACTTTTTTTGAGGCAGCCTTTAACCCCTTACTAACACAAGGCATATCCATATGTAATCCTGATGCATAGAAGTATGGTGTCAACTGCTAATTGCAACAGACACCCGCCGTGAACAGCAGGAAACAAAGCCGACTCAATTCCCTGCTGCTTAACCCGAGACGCTGCTGCGATTGCGGCCAAGGAATCTGAATGAGTGGGAAGTGGTGTTGTGCACTGTTTCTCACTCTGATAAGCAGTAGAAATATCAGCACATACACATAGTTTGAAGAATATTCACTATATACTTGACTTGAGACATGCAGCAACCATTACATGCTAAGCATATGTCCTTACAACATGGAGGATACAAGAGAGAGATGAAAAAAAAAATAGAATTAACATAAGGACGAGCAGAACAATGAATATGAGAACACATTAACACAAAACAGCGCCACCTGCTGTGTGTATGACATAAATCCTCCAACATAAGCTGAAGTTGTTGCATATGTTTCAACACCCCTTCTCAACAGCTAAGGCTTAGTCCACTAGGACCAGCATCTTCATGAGCCTGGAATGTCTTTCTGCACTCCGAGGTTTCGTAAGCATATCTGCAAGCATCTCCTCTGTTGGACAGTAATTTCAGAATATCTTGTTCTTGAAGATCCCTCAGAAAATGAAACTTTACATCAATATGCTTGGTTCTCCAGTTGACTCTTTCCATCTCTGCAAGTGCAAGACATCCTTGATTGTCTTCAAAGACCTTTGTTGGTTCTAACTGTTGTTTCCCAAAATCTACCAACAGTTGTCATAGCCTGATAACTTCTTGACTTGCTTGAGCTGTTGCAACATACGTGTTACATTTAGCTCTTTTCTGCTAGTTCAGCTGACAGCACCTCCTGAAACAAGAAACAGCCACTGGTGGATTTTCTGTTACATGGGTGTCTAGCCCAATCAGCATCAACATATCCGGTCAGGTTACATTTATTACTTGCTGGCAAATTCAGCTTAAAGGCAAGGTTCCCTTCAGATAGCCTTTGACTCTTTTTACCCCATTCCAATAAAAACTGACTTGGCATTGAGAATTTTCTACATACAGTTCCTACTGATGCTACAATTTCAGGTCTTGTAGCAGTGGTAACCTATAGCAATTTCTCTATGGCCTTTCTGTATTGGTTATTATTTGGTAGCAAAGTACTTTGAATGTTCATCTCATTCAGCTAATTGGTTTCCATGGGAGACTTTACTGCTTTTGCATCTTCCAAACCAAAAGTCTTATTTCCTGAATTTTGTGCATCTGGTCTAGAAGAAAACTTCCATCTTCTTCACTCTCGATCTGAATATCAAGGTAGCTGCTTATGTTTCCAAGATCTTTGGTCTCAAAGTTCAGATTCAAGGTGTGTAGTATTCCTTGTTCATCCCCTTCTCACTCAAAACAGACTAAAAGATCATCCACAAAAATCCATCTGTCTGTAAGGCCTTGTTTTGAAAACCATCTGTAAACCGGCTGACAAACTTTAAAACGGATATCTATGGAAAACCCACGCAGCGGTCCCCACTGCACGGGTTTTTCGCCGGGCGGTTTTTTAGACCGCCAGCGGTCCGAAAAACATTGGGCAGGATCATTCTTCAGCCCAGATTTCTGGCGGAATATGAACAACTCAATGCGAGTGGGAAGGGCTTTTTTTCCGCAAACCGCCGAGAAAAGACGTCCCCCGGCGGACGTGTGCATGGCCGCAAAACAGTGCAAATACCGGTCTGGATTTCCAACCAGTATTTGCACTGTGCCGTGTGAACGGCCCCTAAGTCTCTTTTTGGACAGGCAGGGATTTGCCTTACTCCGCTGAAAGTCCTCATTGGTAAGTACTTCATTTAGTTTTACATTCCATGCTTTGGCTGCCTGTTTTAGACCATATATACTTTTCTGAAGTTTATATACTAGGTCTTTGCTTGTCTCTGAATCCTGGTGGTTGCTCAATGTAAATGTCATTCACCATGCAAGAAAGCTGTTTTTACATCAAAATGTTTCAACTGCATTTTATTTGTAGCTGCTACTGAGAGCAAGGTTCTGATTGTAGTGTGTTTAACCATTGGAGCAAATGTCTTGTCATAATCTTCTCCATATTCTTGTGAGGGTCCCTTGGCAACTAGTCTTGCTCTATATCGTTCAATGGTGCCTTCCGTATTGCATTTAACTATAAGGGAGACAAGTATGGAACTAGGTGCATTAAAGTGCATGTTTGCATCTATTTTTTAGTGTCAAATGCGCCTGAATCTATGAAAGTGTTTTTTGTGCGATGATCAATGGTTTCTAAAGTTCATTGCACCTCGCTTGTGGGTTTGGTACATAAGTAATGCGCCAAACATGTAAAAAGGCTATAGATAGGCTAGAAATAAAAGAAAAGGCATTAGAATAAAATGTCAGTGAATAGAAACTATGGTACTGATCATGCTTGGTAGACCACAGGTCCCAGCAAGATCTGTGGTGTGCTGGCTCTTGCTGTATGTAGAATAAAGGGCAAGAATAGAAAAAAAATTCACATTTAATATAGTAAAAGTTAAAAATTTAAACATCCTGAACAAACAAATCGTTTGGGTAATTTATGTAAAATTTGTTTAGATTTATTTAATTTTTAAAAATTTTTCGGAGATATTTTTAAAATTTTGGGATATTTAATACTTTTATATAATTTTCTATGTAAATTTTTTATTAAATTAAATAATTTAAATTTTTTAAGATTTGAAATTATCATAAATTACTTTTTCATTGTACGGGGGCAAGTTGAGAAATATTGGATTTTTTCCTTACGCAATCTCACTTCGCCTCCTCAGGTTCAGCAGACCACATTGAAATAAGCAGCCTGTTCAACAGTAATGCGCCCTAGTTTTACCGACCAACAATCACATATCGGTCTAATAGTACCAGTGGGATGCGACACACCCCCAGAACACCCCCCAGAACGCCCCCAGAATGCCCAGAATGTTAGGCACAATAAAAAGTGTTGAATCTTGTGAACAATGTGAATAAAACACATTTGTTTAGCGCATTAGAAATTGTAGACTGCTCACTTTGGTGCATTTTACGCCAAAAAAGGGTAAAAAAAACCCAATCATACATGTCTCCCTAAAAGTCTATTTACAGCCTATGACTTTTCTATCTATTGGTAGTTTTGCCAGTGCCCAAGTTTTGGTGTCATGCAAAGATTTCATTTCTTCCTCTGCTGCCTTTGTCCATTTACTGGCTTCCATCTCTGGAAGCTGTGACATTTCTTCCCAAGTTGTGGGTTCATAAAAATTAACTGTACTTGCCTTGTATGAGAGACTTACCGGTACTTTACCTTTTATTTTTTCTAGTTGAACACCTTGGTTCTGTATCTGAGTTTGGTTATGTCATCTCACTTATGGTATTTGGGTTTGTACTGACAACTGTTTGTTCAGAAGATGCCATGGTAGTCTAATCACGGTCAGTTTTCTCTCTGTTCTTGATTCCAGTGTAGCCATCACACCATCTTTTAATTCTTCAGTAAAAGTGACAATGTTGCGAATAGTAACTTTCTCTGTCTTGGGGTCCAGGATTCTGTATCCTTTGCAGTTATCATTGCATCCAACTAAAATTCCTTCCACTGCTCTGTTCTGGTGTTTGGTGCGTTTCTCTTCTGGGATATACATGAATGCTTTGCAACCGAAAACTTTTATATGATTTACCCTTGGCTTCTCCTCATACAACAGTTAAAAGGGTTTTGCCACAATCTAATCTCACACCTCCTGCATCCAGTTCTTCAGGTCTGTGTGCTCAGAAGGGGGCATGTGTGATTTGTTTGAAATGCATATCATGTGATCCAGCAGGCTGATATCACCAGGCCTTTCGTCTCTCTAGTCAAAGAAAGGTCTGTTTATGTATAGAACTGTAAGTAGCTACATTGTAGCTCAGAGGTAAAACTTTTGCCTCCAGGCACAAGGGTCCTTGGTTCAAATCCCTGCAGGAACCAAACCTGTGGTTTTTATTTCTCTTTATCAATGCCCAAATCTCATTGATGTTTTTTTTTTTTTTATTTTTTTTTTTATTTGCACTGTTTGACTAATTACTAAGGAGCACAGAGGAAGGGAGTAGAATGACAGCACCTGGGGTTTGAACACTCAGTAGCTGCCTGAGAGGAGAGGTGATGTCTGATAATGTGCGACCAGGACTGAGAAGCTCTCAGCCCTGGTCGTATCCTCTGGAGATGAGCTGTAGACAATGGATCACTAAAGGAGCAGCTAAAACAAAAACGGTCCAGAATTTTTAATAATGATAATGGTGAAAAAGTGTATTATTTAATTTACAAACTTCCCACGTCAATTTTACTTCATGGCAAAATCCCTTTAATATGGGGTTTTCTCCACTGTTCTAGAGAAAATTCTGTTCTGTAGACAAGTAGCTGTCATTGCGGCTTCCTCCCAATGTTTCTCATGCAGTTCAGAATCTGTTAGCATACATCTGATCATTTCAGTCAGGGTTCTGTTTTTCCTTTCAGCTACCCTATTTTGCCCTGGTGTGTAGGGGACTGTCTTTTGATGCTCTATGCCATTTTGTTCTAGATAGCTTTCTATTTCGTGCTCAGTGAATTCATATACATGACATCTATGGGGAAACTGATTATAGATGATGGTGGAATAATTATTATTAATACAATTATTCATACAATTATTCATGTAATGTTAATAAAATTAAGTGTAAAGAGGATAAAAAAGCAGAAAGGTGAGACAGCGAGAAGAATGTGTAGTGTCATATCCACAGACACTGATAGACAGGATGAGATGTAGTTATTAATACTGGAGAAGTTCTGCTCCTCAATAACTATTGTTTCCTAGATACCAGGGATGACATGACATGTGTGTAGTAGTCACATGACTATTTTGTGCATACAGTTACTACATGGGAGGACAGGACAGTGGGCTTTACCTTATTTTTCTTTTTAGAGAAGAACATAATGCACTGGTGTAAAAAAGTAAAACAGCAGAATTTTTAATACTTGTACATTAGAAATTGTATTATTTACTGACAGGGAGGAATGGTCCAAAAACCCCTTTCTCATTGCTGCTAAATGGGATCTACAGGTAATTAAATGTAATGGTTCATTTACTTTTTCTCCCTGCCTGGTGAACGTCTACTCAGTGTGCTCAATATAAGAACAGTACAACTGTTTATGCATTATCAGTTTAATTCAATTGTGTTTGTCTATAATTGTGACTTAGCTGTCAGACCACATTTTATTAGCAATCAATGCAAAAATGGAGGCAGTCCTCTACTTTTTCTTTCAAATGGAAATTGGAAACAATTATATTTTTAAAAAGGTGGAAGTTTCTGAGGTTTTAATATTTTGTCCTCCAATACCCTAATGGAGTAAACACACACTCTTCAACAAATTGCCTCTTAGCATGCATCAGCGTGTACAGTCTGTGGCTGACCATAGCAAGGCATTCATCATCCCTGACTCTTAATGTACCTTTTCACTTTCCAGATATTGATTACATAGTTTTTGTTGAGTGCATACTTTGTGACTGGGGCTGTAACAAGTTGAAGTCTTATTAGCACTAATCCCAAGCTTCTCCATGCTGCAATATGCAGTCAATAATCAACATCCACTTTTACGGAGGTAGAATAGCTCAGAGTCAGATGGCTGCAGAAATAGTCTGGTTTTTTATGTAGTTAGTGGTTACAAAAGTACAAGCTTGTGACCTTAGAAAAAGATGAAATAGTGTTATTAAAAGAGTGAAAAGCAACTATTATTTTCTGTAAGCCTAAGAATAGCCTACAGTAGAACAGCTGTCTAGTCTGAAATGTCTAAGTGCAGAGAATTTTGTACTTAGAGGGTTTTGCCATTGATGAACATTTATTACCTATCTCCTGGATGTATGATTGCTGGGGGTCTTACCTCTAGGCTTCCACCAATCACTTGAATGGGGGTCTTGAACCTGCAATTCTGTTGTACTGTATGACCTCAGTGTGGAGAGTTGTGAATGGAATGACAATTGAGCACAGTTCCCCTCTTTTCAATGTTTGTGATACAAACAGATACAACTGAGTACAGCACTTGTCTATTTCCATCAGGCTGAATAACATTAATGGCCTTATGTATGAAAACTGTCAAGCAGTAAGACTGAAATACAAGCTGAGTTCTGATTGGTTGCTATGGGCAACAAAGACTGTCTGACTGTTCGACACTTTTCATACATAAGGCCCTAAGTGCAGTGGCGGGGTTAAGAAACTTTGGCTCACTGCTCATGAGTGGTGAAAAGGAATGGGTCCCTCATTCTAGTGATTGGTGGTGGTCCCAGCAGTGGGGCCCCCACCAATCAGACAATTATCACCTATTCTGTGGATAGATGATAAATATTCAGTAAGGGATTTTCCTATCTGGAGAACCTATTGTTTACAGCCACCTTCAGGCTCCTACTTTCTGTTCAAGCTGGGGGTGGTTCTGTAGCAGTGACTGAAATTTCATTCATATTCATAAACGCTCCCCGACACCCACCCTCGTTAACCATTTTATTAAAGAAATGGCTCACAGGCTGCTAGGACGTAGTGCAGTGAATCTAACAAAGGCCAAAGTGAAACCTGTATGAAAATAAAAACAGTAAAAAAAAATGCCAGTACTCCACCTCCTGCACCCCCTGAAGATCATGCCCACGGCTGATTTTCTGGGGCTGCAGGGGACAGAGTTTAAGCTGCATAATATGATTCTGAAGGGTCCTGACTAGAGATGGGCGAATCGATTCTAACGAAGTGGAATTTGTTTAGAATTTCAGGAAAACTTCGATTCTGTACGAAGTCGAAGTTTCTGGTGATTCCGGGAACAAAGCGTGTTTTTTAATTGATAAAATGGCTGTGTAGCACATGGCGTTTCATGGGGCAAAGAAATCTGGGAGGAAGAAAGGGGTAGCCGAAAATGACATGTGCAGAGATGAAGCCAAAACAGAGACCGGCAGGATTCTATGACGTCACCGCACATATAAGTCCGACGCAACAAAACCTGGCAGTTCCCCACTCCTCTCTCTGTGCCGTTTGTAGCTGCTGCAGCTCCATATACAAAATCCACACAAAAGAAAACCTATTATACAGCGATTTTTTTGGGGGGTGTCACAGCTTTTCTCACAGTCCTGCTTCCCCTTACGTTCTAATTTGATTTTTGTGGGGATTGGAATTGAAGTCCAGCGTGCGTCCAATTCACCAAACTTTTTAATGCTATTGGTCAGTTCTGAGAAAATTGAATACCCAAGGGTTTATCTAACCCTGTTGTTGCGTTGTTTTCATTAAAAAAAACAGCGTTTTTTCCAAATACCATTAATTTTTGCAGCTTTTTTTCTTTTGCGAAATTTAGATCCAAGGGTTAATTAAGTGTTTTTTGCTGCTGGGGTCACTAAAAAAACGGTTTTTTAAAAGCCAAAGAAGAAAGGGCGTTAAAATCGCCAAGGTTAATTAAGTATTTTTCTGCTGTTGTGGTCAGAAAAAAACACGTCGTTTAACACAATACAAAGCGGGTTTTTTTGGACCTCATTTCTTTTCCCAAAATTTGATCCAAGGTTAATTAAGCGTTTTTTCTGCTGTTGTAGTCAGTAAAAAAACATTTTTTTAACGCCAAAAAAAGAAATTTTGTGTAGCAAAATCAATCGAAGGTTAATTAAGCCTGTTTCGCTTTTTTTTTAAAGAAAAAACACAGAGTTTTTAAAGGGCACTAAAAGTAAATTTTCCTCCCCATTTGGGAGGCAATTTATATCCAAGGGTTACCCAAGCTTGTTAGTGGTTTTCATTTGGGAGTAAAACAGGTGGTTTTTATCAATACAGATTCTTCTTTAAACCCAAGTCTGTACATTTTTAAACAAACAGTTGTCAGACGAGAGGTGGCAGGTTTCACATGCGAGTGGCAGTGGCAAAACATTCCTGGAGCAGGGACAGGTCCAGCACAGTAAAGGAAGTTTTAGAAGGCCATACTGCCGGGTTTCATGTAGCGGCCGTGTGTTGATCAGCAACCAAGGTTCTTTAATTGGTGAATTTGGTCATCAAATTCACCCGAACATCTGACAACCCTACCAACAAGGTGGGTTGTGGATACAACCTTTTGTTGGATGGCCCGGGAACAGTCACGCCCCTCACTTTTCTCAACCCCCCGTCCCGTTTTAGGTCCCTACCAGGAATGTATGGGTCGGGCTCAGCGCCACTATACAGTGAGGAGAAAATTTAGGAAATCAGCAGCACATGCAACAAAGAGGAGGGGGGACTCCCCCGCTTCTTGCAGTATTGATGTGGAAGTGGGATGGGAGGTTTTTTTTTGTGAGCGGTCGCCTCTGCATACCAAAACCCTTTAGGAGGGCAGCAGGGCCCATCAAAAAAATCATGAAGTATAAACGTGGTGGTTTTAAATCCAGTTTTTTGGTTCACCCGTTTGTTCAAATGATGTATGGAACTTAAAAGAAGGGACCATAACTCAGGAATGTTTTTAGTGCTTATTTTGCATTCGTGACTTGTTGATTGAATTCATCAAAACGGAATGGCAGAACCAAAAAAAAAGCAAATCTGGCAAAAACTTCCTTTGGGATGAACTTCTTCAGATGAGAAGTAATTGTATGCCAACTACAGAAACTAAAAACCAAGTCCTTCTGGAGGCCCTCCCGTTTCCGGGGGAACAAAATTTCTCCACACAGATTTTTAATGGTTTAAAGAAAGCAATTGATAAAAGTTTATTTGTTTAGACAATAACACAGTGATAAAAGGAAAAGTTTGCGAACTATAATCCAGGTGTCCAGATTTTGAAAGCTGTGGAAAAAACCTTTAGCTGCATTTGTAATAGAAAAGGGT